>PVJD01007145.1:24600-88368 GCA_004026545.1 Mormoops blainvillei | reverse complement strand
CCTGCCTGCAAGGAGTGCACAGTCTTGCTGAAGAGTAGTCATGGAAACATAATTTAAATCCACTCTGTGGCAATAGAGCTCCATAGCTACAGTGAGGTGGAACAGAAGTGGGAGTATTTAACTTTACCTGAGACAGAAAGATGCCAGAGTATTAAAATTACTTTATGGAAGAGACGTTTCAGCTGAGTGTGGAAGAGCCAGCTGGATCACCAGGTAGGTAGGGTGTGGAAGAACACTCCTGATGGAAGGTTGCCGGGGATGGAAAATGTGTACATGGTGGGGAGGTATGGGTTCTGGCCACTGACGTGTAGTAGAGTGAGGAAAGGGAGCTGGTGGTAGAGTCTAGACAGATAGTATGTAGAGATAAGCTGTCGAACAGGAGCTGGTAAAAAGAAATACCCAGGAAGAGCACCCGTCAAAGACCTAGTGTTGGTCTGAGCTCTACAAGCAAACAACCCTCCCCAGCCCACTCCTCCTTGGGCGGTGAGCTTGCTGTGGGTAAGCAGCTCTCAAGGGAAGGACATCATCTTTTCATCTTGCTGCCATTTTGTGCTTTTAACAAATAGAACTTCTTACAAAAAAGGCTCAGAAAGGCAGATGTTTCAATTTCCTTTTTTTTTTTTTTCAGGGGAATGAGATGTTTTTGCATTTGCTACATTTGGACAGCACCTTAGAGTTAGACACTTAAATGATGTATCATTGCCTTATAAAATCACAAGAACAACAGTTAACTGACAATAGTTGGGAAGAATTAGCATTAAATAGGTATGAGCAATTTACAGAAAAGAGTGATCAGCAGACAGCTATGCTGAAAATGAAAGAGCGACTGTTTCAGGGTATTTTCTGTGCGCAAAAATGTATACTGAATTTGGGTGTCTGGAGCACAGTTAAGAATTAATTGGGTGAAAAAAATCTACGTTACAGCATAATTTTAAAAACAAATATTTTTATTAGTTAACTAAATGAAAATGAATTTGCACATCTGAGGTTGTATACAGGCCTTTGACTTGGGTCTGGGTAGGCAAGTTTAAAGCTACAGTATACTTCTTTTTTTTTTTTTACATTTAGAATATGTGTTCTTGATAAAATAGAAAACTAGGACAATAATGAGCAGAACTCAAAGCTTTAAGAAAATGCTCAGAGGACAATAAGTATTTACTGCCTGATTTCAGGGAAAAAATAGAAATAATTATAAAAGCTTTGAAATAATAAGATTGTATATAATAACCATTAGAAGATAATAAACATAATTTTGTCCAATAGCTAATATGCTTCCATGGCAAGATGACCAGTCCTTTTGATAAATATAAATATATATATATTTTATTTATTTATTTATATACAAACACACAAAGAAACACACACACACACACGCATCCATTGTTAATATAGCAAGAATGGTTTACGTGACATCGGTGTAACCTGGCAGCCAAGGAAAGTGGACTGGAATGAGCATGTGTGAACAATGACAGCTTCACTGTACTAGTCAGTGGGGGCCGTAGACGCCATTGAGTGAGCATGTGTGTGGCCATCACATTCAAAATGACTGGGCGAATAGAGCAACAAATCGACATCAAATTCTGCAGGAAGCTTGAACATTCCTCCGTGGAAACCATCCCAATGATCCAGAAGGCCACAGCTATGGGCAGCTGGTGACTGGCATCTTCATCACGACAACACGCCTGCTCATTCATCACGTCTCCTGCAGAGTTTTCTGACAAAACATCAAATCACCCAGATGACTCAGTCCCCTTACAGCCCAGATTTGGCACCCTGCAACTTTTAGCTTTTCCCAAAACCAAAATCACCTTTGAAAGGGAAGAGATTTCAGACCATAGATGAGATGCAGGAAAATACGATGGGGCAGCTGATGGCGATTGGGAGAACTGTGCGAGGTCCCAAGGTACCTACTTTGAAGGGGACTGAGGCATCACTGTCCTATGTACAATGTTTCTTGTATCCTGTATCTTCTTCAATAAATGTCCCTATTTTTCATATTACATGGCTGGATACTTTCTGGAGAATTTTGCTTTTGTATAGTACAATTCATCAGATCCTGGAACTTCAGTTGAAATGGTAGCAAAAGGTCAGACTGAAATGAATGTTACTAGTAGTAGGAACAAAATTGAGTGATTTGTCAAAGGAGTCATTGCTCACTTCACCTTAGATGAGACATGAGCCAGAAGTGTCAGGGGTGTGAGGCTAGGTGCCTGTTAGCAAGTGAGTTTGTGGAAACCCATTTGGCCATCTAAAAGAAGAGCACAGTTATTTTTTAACTTATTCAAAGAACATTTTTTCAGATGCCTATTAGGTGTAAAGCACTGTGCCAAGTGTTTTAAAAAGAGTCCTACTTAAAGCCTGCTCTCAGAGAACACTCAGATCATCTGTGTTTCTGTGCTGTTGGAAAATGCCATCCCAGCAGAGCAAAGAACAGCAAACCTGCACTCTCTCTGAGCCTGCCGTAGATATTCGACTTCTCAGGATACAGAGGGACAGAGATTGTCAAAGTAAGGAATGTCCAAACCTGTAGAGACTTTTAATAGGAGTTTATTTGAGCCAAACTAATGACATATTCCAGGGAGCAAGATCTCAAATGCTCCAAAGAAAAACAGTTTTGTGGCTTCTTTTATGCATTTGAAATTAAGGAGGGAACGTTAAGAAAGATTACATGAAGGTGGGAGAAAGCAACTCAAGACTGGGATCATCGGATAGTTAAGATTATATGCTCTCTTGGGGGGGGTTCCAAAAGGGAACCCCCTATATATGGAAAGAGAGAGAGAGAGAGAGAGAGAGAGAGAGAGAGAGAGAGAGAGAGAGAATATAAAATTCATTGCCAATGTAGCATTGCAACCTGGTTTATCATAGAAAACATTAAAAGAGAGAAAATAGTCTTTATAAAATATACGTTTACTGAGACTTTTCTTTCCAAAGCTAATAATTAAACTAAGGTTATCTGTCTTGCTGCAGAAAAATGAAAGTATATTTTTAAAGCCTGCTTCCTTAAGATGAAATGTAAATGTTCTGAAGCTCAAACCCATTTGAAAAATGCAAACATTTTAACTTGCTGAGAGAACTAATAATTATCTGTATTGATTTCTGCTCCCAATCCTTTTTCTGTTTCTCCTCCCATATTAATGGCATTACCGTGCAAGTGGCTTTCCATCTAGGACACTTTGAGTCATCCTCAGTTTCCTCCTCTCTTATCCCTTCATGCTTAGTCACTAGAATCTATCGATTCTACCTCTGGAATGTATTTCAAATGTCTGCTCTTTGGTTCTACTGCCATTCCTTTTGTTTGTGTCTCATTTCTCTCTTGGACTATAGTAATTGTTTACTTAGTCTCTTGCAGATTTTTTTCAACAAATATTTATACAGCATTCGCTGCTATGTGTTACCTATTTATTAAGGCCAGCATAATTTCATCTCCTGTCCCGTCATATCTGAGCTCAAGTTCCTGTGTTCAGCTATATATTTGGCACCCCATTAGTCTTTCACATTTAACTAACCCAAAGCAGGGCTCAGAATTCACTCTTCCTACATCCCCAGCCTCCCAATTGGTTTGTCTCTCATGTTGCCCTTTTTCAGTAAATAGAGCTGTCAGCTCTCCAGGAGCTCAAATGATAAACCTCAAAATCATCTTTGATTCATCCCTTGTTCACTCCTCCTCATCCAATCTTTCAGTCAGTCCTATTGGTTTGGCTTCTAACATCTGTCTTGAATCAGCCACTTCTCTCCATCTTTGAATCAGACCACCTGGTTCAAATCCACGTACTATCACTTACTAGCTGCTATACGACCTTGCATTTTTCTAAAAAGAGTTCTGGAATATGGCTTTACCTATCAAGAGCCAAAATCTGACTAAGAAAAAAAAAATGTGTACTGATTTGGCCTTTTTATCTCCCCCAAACTGATTTATGTTGACGGGGGGAAGAAGGGAGTTACTAGATTCTCACTGGGGGTGGTATCATTGCCTAGAGGGTGTTTGGGCTTCTTGCAATAAGAGGATCTTGACTGACATTTATTCGATGACTTGCAATGATAGAATCATCTTGCCTCTATGTGACTTTCAAATATTCAACTACTTTCATAAATTAGATTAGCCTTGATGTGTAGTAGGATTTCAATGTAGAAAGTTTTTTGAGATATATTTATAGAGAAGTATTTTGACTTGACATTTAAAAAGAAAACCTAACTCATTTATGAAAATCATGTTTCCTGTTTTCTTCCCTCCAAAATCTATAATTTGTCATCCCTGCTTCACTTAAGGTCATTCCCATCTTTTTTTTCTTATCATATGTATATTTGTAAGTCAGGTCTATTCTTACTTATCCTACCATTATTATTATATTTGAATCCTCACCTGAGTATATGTTTATTGATTTTAGAGACAGAGGAAGGGGAGTGTGTGTGGGGGGAGAGAGAGAGAGAGAGAGATGTGACAGAGAAATATCGATTGGTCGCTTCCCATATGTACCCTGACCAGGGACTGAACCCACAACCTAGATGTGTGCCCTGACCAAAGGCACAACTTTGTGTGTGCGCGCGCACGTGTGTGTGTGTGTGTGTGTGTGTGTGTGTGTGTGTGTGTAAGGAACGATGCCCCAACCAACTGAGCCACCTGGCCAAAGCTCCTAGCATTATTTTTAATTCTAGTATCCACTAGGACCTGTTCTTTCAATTTCCTCTTGAAAGGGATGGCTTCGGAACTTCTTTTATATTCAAAGGATCGTTAAGAGACAGGATTTCCCTACTCCGCGTTGTCCCCTGCAGTCAGGTTTGAGCATGTACATGTGGGAACCCGCGGTATTCTATCACTGATTGCTTTCTTTTTATATCTTCTTTCCATTACAGCTAGGGCGTTACGTTAATTTTTGCAAAATAATGTGTGTAGGTAGGCTCTATTTTCTATCTTATTTAACTTGGGAGTGTGAAAGGGGTTATTTCAAAAACATTTCAAAATATATTCAACAAAAACCAGCGCAGGGTCTGATGGGGTTGAGCCACTGATTTAGTTGCAAACATGCCCCCGAGAGGAGACCACAGGAGAGCAGAAAGGGCTGGCAGACAAAAAGCGCACAGGTCCGTTGACTGAGAGGCAGATCGTGTGGACGTGATGGCAGAGGTTGTAACAGGGCAGGGGAAGACCCAGCAGAAATCAAAACCTACACACGGGTCCCGCGGAGCCTAACTTCATAGGGGGGGGCGGGGAGCTCTGTGAGAAAAGGAAAGTCCCGCAGACCCCATCTCCTTCGGCCAAAGCAAAGATGCTACATATGCCCCCTTAGCTTAAGATCACCCCAGAGAAAGACGCAGAGAAAAGTGGGGAGGAAGGGTGGACTTGAATATCTACCGCAAAGACAGGTCAGCTGAGAAGTGACCGAGTTAAGTTGGATCCTTTTCATTTTTCTCTTTCCTGAGGAAATGGAATCTTAAAGGCAAAGTTTCATTCTGTTGCTGGAAAATGAAGGACATTACACCGGCCCATATGGGCCCATATTGAGTTTGCGGATTCGTGACTACTAATGATTTTCCCCCAAGCGTCTGCTATGCCTTACCTGGAACGCGGCACTAGCTTCCTGATTAGTTTCTCTGCTTTCTCTGTTCCTAAACCTAATCTGTTCTTCATGGGGCTGAGTGAGCTTTTCATATCCATTGGTCATATCTTTTCCTTGCTTAAAACTCCCAGTGGCTACTGTGCACCCATCCCCGTGGCTCTGAATGATCTGCCCCAACCACCCTCTCTTACCTCCTTGGTCTACCGCGTGCCCGCCAAGGGCTTTCCCACTCCTGGCCTCAGCCCTTGTTCTGCTTGAGAAGCTCTCCTCCAGGATGTTTGATGTGGCCGGTTCCTTCTACTCCTTCAGGGCTCGGCCACTTTGCCTGCACACAACCAGTCTTTTCTGACTGCCTCCTTCTCGCTATCCCTGTCCTTTACTTTGTCACATGACTCTCTTCATGTACCCTGATAGCTCTTGGAGTGGTCTCCGTTGGCATCCTCATTGACGGTAACTCCATATTTCCAGTTGTATAGGCCTTAAACCTTGGCATCATCCTTGGCTTCCGCTTCTCTCATATCCTACATTCAAACCACCAGGAAACACCCAGATGGCTCTGTCGCAAAACGTGGCACTCTGACCACTTTCCACTGCCTCCCCTGCTTCCACCCGTCTTGGTCTGAGCCACCATCATCTCTCGCTGGGTTACAGAATGACCACTTCACTGGTTTTCCTGTTTCTACGGTTGCCCTCTTACAATGCATTCTCAGCAAAGCAGCCAAAATGATCAATTTAAAACTGATCAAATCCTCTAGTGACGACCCATTTCTTCCAGAGTAAAATTCTAACCATGGCCCACCAGGCCCACCAGTTTTACCCTCCTGGCATTTAAACTCTTGAGGGGAAAAATATTGCCTTTATTGTCCACTAAAGTATTCCAAGTACCTAAAAGTACCTCATAACCTAATAAGCGCTCAGTAAAAATATCTTCGGGTTAAATGAATGACTCTTGTCTTCTGATTTATCATTTATTTTTCCGCTGTTGGAATGGAAAGATACGTGAGGGCAGGGGCCTGATTGGTCTTGTTTAATGTGGTAAACAAAGCAATCAGAAATGCACCTGGCATACAATAAAAGCTTGACAAGCTCTCATTGGAGAGAGAGGTGCATATCGACTATGAAAAGATTCTTGTATCTACTTACACTATATTAAGTTAATGAATGTGTTATGCATACAGGTAGTAAGTTTCCATTCATCACTCATAGGCGGCTATCTATGGTGAATGAAGAGTATAATATACTAAAGCGAAGAATAAACTCTTGATATAATGGAACTTTAAGGAAAGCAGTGTGTAGGGTTATGGTTCCCCCGAAGTTACAATCACGTAGTGAACTGGAACACATTCTGTATGTATTAGTCTTCTTTCTGCAGCTTCTCCTGCCTGTACAAACTCTTGTGCTTAACTTCCTCAGGAAAAAGAAGCCGCTGCTTTGCTGGTTATGTGCAAAACCATTTACCGTGGGGGCTTTTTTTTTTTTTGGCGTTTGTTTACAAAAATGAAAAAAGTCATTTCTGAGTATAAGAGCACTTTGTATTCTTGAAGGAGAGATTCCCACTGCCAATCACTTACATAATCTATTTTGTTTTCCATCTGTATCGAAGACCATTCATATGTATATATTCTTGTGTGCAGACGTAGGGAATCCGAAACAATTCTCTGTGATCATTTGGGTTGCTACTCCCTCCGGGGTTTGCTCAACATGCTCAGAGGCAGTTTCTGGCACCAAAGGGAAAATGGAGAAGTTGAGATGCAATTTTATCTCCCAATTGAACTTGATTAAATGGGGACTGTTCTAATCAAAAGTTTGACTCCTAGGGGAGTGCAATGTTGTTAATGGGTTTGAGAATATTTGAGAAGAACAGGGAAGAAGAGAGCTGGAGTTGAGTCAGAGAAAGAATCAGGCAAGAAAATAATTGTAGTAAAGCTTATTAAGGCATAAAATTAGGTGAACAAATTGCTTCCCAGATAGTGTTAAGCTCATTGCTAGACTGGCAAAGGAAGTGGAAGAAAGCTCTTTGAAAACATTATTTTTTATTATTTTAATAATTTGTGTAGGAATCGTAGTAGCTGCAATCTGTTAGCCAGGAACAACCGCCAGCTGGTGTCATCATGGAGTAACTACAGTAGGCTGAATGCAAACATGTTTTCCCTTTTTACCTGGAGAGCATTCAATTTTAGAAAATTTCTATTTATTTTCACCTGAATGTGAGGTCTGCCCTTGTAGATAAGGAAGCCTGTTTATTGCATAATTTAAGAGCTTTGATTAGTTTCACACCAAGTTCTACAACTGTAATAGGGGAAACCACTCCTGGGACAGTGTTTGTACCACCAAAGTTACCTATCATTAAAAATGAATAGTTAGGCCCATGCCTTAATTAACTGTGTCATTGCCTGATTCTATGCATTGTTTTCCTTGTGGTTACCTCAAGGAAATGGAGGCACTTCATTTAGGTATTTTACTGAAAGCAAAGAGAGGTCTTCGGGGATAATGTTCTCTGAAGAGGGTTATAGGTGCACTAATTTATGGAAACGTTTTGTTAGCAACACAGCTGTTACATTGTTTGCTATAATGCTTTCTTCTAAAATTCTCCTAAATCATGTCTTTTAACAATGATATAATAATGTTAAATTGTTGTTGTCTTTCCCATTTATCTGGAAACTCATTGACTAGGTCCAAAATATTGCAGGACGTAGAGATTGCTCACCTTTGCCTTAAAGCCAGAGGCAAAAGGAAAGTAATTTTATTGCTCTATTGCAATTCCATTGTCTCTTCCTGCCTCTTGACTCGCAGGGTCTCCACAGGGGAGAGAGGAAATTATGGGGTCTGTTGTAGATGTTCATTGAATTTCTTCAATGGCGATTTGAATGAATTTCTGGGATATTAGTGATTTTTAATCCCGCCTCTGATTTCACTTCCCTGTCCCCAGTTCAGTTTCCTCATCTCTGAAATGGGACCTAAGGCTCCTCTTGTCTCCTGAGAGTGTTGTTCTGAGGTGCAGATGAGACAATGGCCAGGAAAGTGCTTTCCACTACACAAATTGCCACCAACACGCAGGCTATACATTTGTGTAGCTAGCAAGGTTGAATTTCTCCATGTCGTTTCAAGGGATTTTATAGAAACAAAGGATTTGAGAAGCTTCTCAAATACTGTAATATAAAAATATGATAAATTTTTCCTTTGCTAAAGCAAATGCATATATTTTAAAATAAGAACACCATTAACTAGACACATCCAGAAAATAATTGCTGGGTTTTTGGTTCTGTCTCAATTTCTTGCTGGAGAGGGTATGTGATGCCATTAATAGGATTTTAAACTTTACATGAAAGAAAAAGAATCAAGTCAAGGTTTAAAGAAGCTGATTCATCTTACCTAACATCTTTCTTACTAATATAGGTCTTACAGTATCAGAAAGGGCACTGTGGTTGTTTAGAGAGTTGAACAGAGGAGGGCAGTTTTGTTGATATAACCCCCTCCCTCCACCCCGCCCCCCCCCAGCCCCCCGGAAAATAAAAATAGCTTCTTATGGGCAAGTCTTACTATCCCTGAAACAGATCTGGATCTTAACTGCGGTTGTGAAGGGGACAGTCTGACAAATGGAAGAGATCAGCACAATGTCTCAGGAAGAGGCGAGGACCTCACAGATCTATAGGGGGCCCAGGTGGGAAAGTTGGCTGACATGAAGACATACAATGCCAAGTGCGGTTGACTGGGACTGGCAGGGTAGCCAGGAGGGACATGATGGTAGGGGCCAGGGGGTCAAACCACATTATCTTAACCTTTAATACACTGCCATTCTCCACTTGGGTCCAAGAAGATCAGGAATTTACTCCAATTTGATGGTACACCCATCCATTATCTGAAAAACAAATATTGTTATTACAAAAAAAGCTTTGGTCTTGGGTAAATGCAAATTTTAGATGTTGAAAAAAAGTCAAATTTAAAAAAAATCTGCAAATAAACAAGAGCTTATTTAGCTTAAGAAATACTGGTGAGTGTAGGTTATGGTCCACATTGGGGAGAAGGGGCGAGTCTTGCATATTTAGGAGCTCAATGTGTACTAGTAGGGTGAATTTCAGGAGGTGACCCCTAAAGTCCTCTGACTCTTTCAGTACCGCATGGTTGTGGGATGGCCTGTCTGCTGCCGGAAGAAATGAAGTGCGCGTTGCACACAGAGCCTAACTGATGCACAGTAGGCGCCGTGAATGGATGCTGGTTGAATAAAGTTGTAGCGTTGGACACATCACGTTTGTGGTTAAGTAAGGACTGGAAGAAAACTTGAGCACCCATCAGAATGTGTTGGGTAGAAATTAAAAACAGCCTGGAGCCAATTTCCCCTGCTAACAAGGGACCAGCCCCTCCTTGTAGAGTCCTGTTTAGGTGAGTCCGCCCAGCGGCGTGCAGGTGTCAGCGCTGTCAATAGGCCAGCTCGAATGCTCTCCACTTTAAGACGGAGAGAGCCGCCGCTGAGCGCTCTCAGATCTGCGCCGGCGACGCTCTCCTCCGGGCCTCTCCTCGCTCCGCCTTCGCCTTTTTCCCCAGTCTCGCTCGCGGCAGCAGGGATTCCCAACGCCCGCTGCCTCCGCGAGCCCCGCCGCGCCGCGGACTCCTCCCCTGGAAACTCCCCCGGGGCTGGGGCAGGCTTCGGCGCATGCTCCGTACCTAGGGCAGGTTTTCGCTGCGGGTAGCACGGCTCCTGTCACATCGGCTGGCGGGTCGTGGCGGTGCCAGCCGGTGTGTGCGAGTGTGTCTGCGTGCCCGCGCCTGGGCGGACCGACCCGGAGCGGCAGCGAGACTCGCCGGGAGAGGCCGCTCGGCACAGGCGCCTCGCCCGCAGCCGCTGCGGGGGCTCCTCTGCAAACTTGCGGCGGGCGCCGTCCGCCCTCGCGGCCAAGGCAGCCGGCACGCGTGCGGGGCGCGGTGCCCGCGGCCGGCCAGGGCGGCGGGGCCGGGCCGCGCCTTCGCCCTTGGCCAGCGCCCTGGCAAGCCCCATGCAGCCCCCGCGCTCGCGGCCGCAGCTGCCCGGCTGTCCGGGGCAGGTCCAGGACCGCAGCCGCTCCACCCAGCGCCTGAGCGCGGGCGGCGGGATGCCCCGCGTGGCCTGAGAGCGCGCCCGGCGCGCCGGCGGGAGCAGGGGACGGCCCGAGCCAGGCGCTCCCGGGATCGCAGGGCGCCCCACGCCGCAGCCTCCGCCGCACGCGCCGGCGCCCGCCCACCCGGTCGGTCCGAAGGCCCGGCTCTGCGAGTCTCCAGTGCCGGCGTGCCGCGAGGCCGCCAGCCAGCCGCACGTCTGGGCGTCAGGGGCATGGAGGAGCGGCGGGCTCGGAGCCGCGCCCCTGAGTCCCCGAAACTTCCGAGCGGGCGCCCGTCCGCGCCGCCGCCGCTGCCACCGCTTTGCCTACCGGCCTGAGAGCGGGACCATGGATGAAAGGTTCAACAAGTGGCTGCTGACGCCGGTGCTCACTCTCCTCTTCGTGGTCATCATGTACCAGTACGTGTCCCCCTCCTGCACCAGCTCCTGCGCCAACTTCGGGGAGCAGCCCCGCGCCGGGGAGGCCGGCCAGCCAGCCGTCCCCAGTCCCGCCCGCCGGGCACAGGCGCCACTCGAAGATCGGGAGCGGCGTCCCCAGCTGCCCCCACCACCCCGGGGACCGCCCGAGGGGGGTCGTGGGGCTTTGGCGCCGGAAGACGAGGACGAGGAGCCCGGGGACCCGGAGGAGGAGGGGGAGGCAGAGGAGGAAGAGGAGCCGGATCCCGAGGCCCCGGACAGTGGCTCCCTGCCCCGGTTCGTGCCGCGCTTCAACTTCACCCTGAAGGACCTGACCCGCTTCGTGGATTTCAACATCAAAGGGCGCGACGTGATCGTGTTCCTGCACATCCAGAAGACCGGGGGGACCACGTTCGGCCGGCACCTGGTGAAGAACATCCGCCTGGAGCAGCCCTGTAGCTGCAAAGCGGGCCAGAAGAAGTGCACCTGCCACCGGCCTGGCAAGAAGGAGACGTGGCTCTTCTCGCGCTTCTCCACCGGCTGGAGCTGCGGGCTGCACGCCGACTGGACGGAGCTCACCAACTGTGTGCCGGCCATCATGGAGAAAAAAGACTTTCCCCGCAACCACAGCCACACCAGGTACTGTCCCCCTCTGGCTTCCTGCCACCTCCCCGCCCTTCTCTCCCCAGTCCGGACCCCGGGCCGGCCTGGCCTGCCTGGGCGGGCTTGGTAGTACCCCAGCGTCTTCCCGCGGTTGGGGCAGAGGCTTTGGGAGGGGGAGATAAGAAACCTCTGGATAGCGCCCTGGGCTTGAACTCTCTCCTCCCTTGCCCTCATCGCTTCCCGCCACCCCGTCTCACCTGCAAAGGTGTCAGGAGCCGTCCTGTGTTCCCTTTCTTGTACCTAGCGCGGTGTGGCGTCCCTCAGAGCAGAGGCTTGGAAAACCCTGGAAGGGCGAGGAGGCCTGAGTCAGATCAGCGAGATAGAATCTTGTACTTAAGTTCTATGAGTGGAAACCCAGGCCAAGTGGGAGGTAGGGGAGTCCGCCGTAGAAAGGCAGGGCAGGAGTGTTCCAGGCAAGGTGTGACTGGAGAGGAGTCTAATTCCTCTATATGTAGCTCTTGGGTGTCTGCTCACCAGCTCAGGAAACAGTCCTCTTGATGGCACTTTGAAGATACATGTTGAAATTCCTACCCTACCTTGATAACCCTAATGCTGGAGATGGTTTTTGGTGCTGAGCGATGCTAGGGTTTGGACTCCTGCTGTTCTCAGCAAGGTTTCCTCTTTCCCCAGGCCAATCAATCCTTCGACTCATAACAAAAGTATTTGTTAAATGCCTGTTGTGTGCCTGGCAATGTGCGAAATGCTAAGTGCATAAAAAGATATAACAAGTAACATCCCTTCCTTTCAAGATGGGATGGCCTTCTTCCCCCTCTCCCCCTGTTTAATAGTAATACTGCTGAGAATTAGGAAAGTTTGACATCTTAATAGCCAATAAAACTGCTTACATTATTAACATCCTTTGAGAGAGACATGGGCTTAAGAATTTGGTTGAATGTTCTTTCTGCCCATTGCAATTTGAAGATTAATCTGACATGCTTGCTCAAGGGACTAAAATATTAAATGCTTGGAACACTAGTTTATTGAAGTTTTTATCTCAAAGGTTTCAAACAATTTGGTGTATGGAAATAGGCATTTAAAAGCTCAAGCTCAATATGTTGATATCAGGTAGCTTTTGCATTTGACATTATGGAAAAGCTTCATTTACTGGCAGCTACCCAGATTCTGGAATTCACCACCACTGAAGCGTCTAATTCTACTTCATTTCTCCAAGAATGAGCAAAATTTCATTATGGGATTTTTTACTCTGGCAGTTTTTCAAATGCTTTCTCTCCTCCCTGCTCCTTTCCCTGTTTAATGGAAATTGGTTAGAATGAAAAAAAAAAAAAGGTTAGACTTGGAATGAAGGCATTAGACTTCCTTAGTATATTTTAAGGACCCTTTACTTTGAAATATTTCTAATTGTGCAGTATTTTAGATCCTGCCTCTCTATTTTAGCTTATAACAGTTTTTCAATTAATTGCTACTTCCATACTTCCTAACGCACAAGACTATTGTTTCAGTGAGAGGAAATCTCTGTTACATTTTACCCAAAATTGTACTTTCTGGAGTTAGACCTTTATGTATGAATTCCTGAATAACTCTGAAGAGTTGGTTAGTCTGATTCCCAGCTTCCATTTCACCAGAACTAGAGACTTTGATTTTCGTGCAGAAACATCTAATGACTCTTCAGTAGCTATCAGCGTTATTTTCTACCCATGTATATAAAAGTCTTACTGAATGGATGAAGGTTTTGGAGGAATTAGGGATTATGGGACCTAAAAATAATGGGATTTTTGCTTAATGATGAAATGCTGCTGCTGCTACAGGCCCAGGATAAATTGTAGCAGTTAGGGTTCACTTCTAAGGGAATAGTCAAGATCCCTCTACTCTGTGATGCAGGAAAATTCCACCATGACTGTTCGAACATATGGTTTCTACTGCACAGTCAAATGCTTTTCTTTGTTTAGCAATGGGTCATGAATGTTCATTTCTTCCTGATTCACAAGTTATCAGATAATCACCCTGCGCTGGTGTACTTTTTAACATTTTTTTAATCTTTGCAGTAGCATTTTTTTGGGGGTAGGGGTAGCACTTTTTATAATCTTTCCTCCTCACCCATCCCTCCCTTTCCCGGTTTTTGCAATTACTTTCCTTCTCTGGATGTTGTAGGAAGGAATAGTTGTGGATTGTGTGAGGTGCCCTGCATCCAAAGCTATGGAGAAAAAAATTGAAGAGATGTTCAGTAGCATCTTCCTCACACAGGAGACCGAATTAGTTGTCTGTCATTGGAATGTCTGCGTACAGCAATTCTACAGTCAACCAGATTAGCTTGGATAATGGAGGGTGCATTTCCACAATGCAAAATGGCAGATAATCTATTGCTACATAATGGGAACAAGGTTCTTCTTCAAACAGGGCTGACTCAAAGCAAGATAAAGAAGCACGCCATGCTGGTGTTGGGTCCCTGGCCTAAAGAGGCTTTTGGTCCCCCGCCCCCACCCCCAGGCCTCCATTCCCCACTTGTCTCGGGGATCAGGTGCCCCTGTGAGTCATGGAATGGGTCGGAGCAAGGATCCTGGAGTCAGACGGACGCGGTTCTTGCGCTTGCTGGCTATATAACCAGGAGCAAGTTACTCTTTCGGAGCCCAAGATTCAAAAGCGTAGGTAATTATCAGTGTTTCTCTCATAGAGGTGTTATGAAAACTAAGTGAGAAAATGCATGCAAAATGCTTAGCGTAGTACCTATTCATCGTATAAAATGCTGGTATAAATTACCTAATACTTAACATGCAGGTATATAGCAATACAGTAGTTGTTAACTGTAATAATGATGTTTTCCCTAATCAAGGCCTTCTTTCATACAAGGATCTGAGGCCAGTTCCTTAGAGTCCCTTTGTGTAAATCTTCACAGTAACTTCTAGAGATGACATTTTATGATTGTTTATGTTGAGGCCAAATCCTCAGTGTAAAACAGAAATAAAAATGTTATAGAAAATTATGGACATTTGGGCATCAGACATGGCAGGGGATAGGATGGGAAACAAGGGTGGGAAGTGCACAATGTAATTGGGTCTATCTTCTGTTGGTGACAAGAAACACTGTCTGGAATGATGAGGGGGGGTGAGAGGTGGGAAACCAACTCTAAAAGGAGCTGCAAGGTGGAGGTGAAGAAGCACCCTAGGGATTGGAAGACCCAGGAAGGAGAAAGGCTTGGGAGACTGGCAGTTTGGATCCAGCACAAAGGCATTTTTGGCCACAGAAATTGGTTAGAATAAGATAGAAAACTAATAGGAAGACGGCACATCTTATGACCTCTTTTAGCATATCATTGATGATCGCTTCCCATTGTTTGTCTTTTGTTTTTTTCTCCAATTACAGATTTCTTTGTTATGGTATGTTTCCCCCTGAAGCATGCCTAGGTGGTTAGACTCTTCTTTACCATTGTTGAGTATGGATAGAATCAGAACATTTTGTGGCTAAAAAAAAAGGTTAAAGAGATAATCCAGTCCCATCATTTATACAGCAAGCGGATAATCTCATCTTAAGGAGGTGAAATAAGTTTTTTTTCAGGGCAGTTATGTCTTCATTTTAGTAAGTTATAGTTAATGTTTTGCCTCCTGTTTACTATGAAAAGTATGGCGGAGAGTGTCTTATGCACCTACTGTGTGCCAGGCACTGTGATCGTTCTAGGAATACAATTTTGGACAAACAGTGTCAGACCTATGGGCTTAGGTTCTTAAGGAAAACAGACCTTGCTCTTCTTTGGTAAGTGAGCGTCACTCTCATTCTTCAATAATGCTGGAAAGAGATTCCACCCAAACCTTTCGGAGGCAGGATGACCGCTTTTCTCCTTTATGACCTGTGTCCTGTCGGTCCTGTTAGAGTAGTGGGAACCTTATGGATATTGTCTTAGGCCCCTCTGTGCTGCAAATGGTGCAAACCTAGCTCAAGCTCAGTTTAGTCAGAGGGGAATTAATGGTCTAATGGCCAGACCACAGGAAAGGTAGGGGTGCAGCTGGTTTTAAGAACGACTGGAACTAGAGATTTGGGGTCTTTTTCCTCATATTCTTTTGCATATTGACCTCATTCTGTCAAATTGGCTTATTCCACGAAATGGGTAAATGGCCGTTATTATCTAGTACCCCTGCACGCCGAGAGGAAAGCAGGCCTTCACCGAGTTCCCTCTCAGAATCTGGGGGGATGACTCCAGGTTGGAACCTGTGATTATTTTTTCAGCCAGGGGTGGTTGGGGAGATGCAGCCCTCTGCTCCGCCGTGTATCACAGATTCACCCCATCGCTGGTGTGTGTTGGGGGGTCACAAGGAGGTCAGCTACCATGCACAGAACTCCTGGGTTGACCATTGGGTTCTAGAATTCTAGAAAGTCCTTCCAACTGTGTCAATTATAGGTGGACGTAAATGAGAACTGAATGAACTTTCAGGTCTCCTCTTTGCATTCTGCTTAGGAAAAATTTCAAGTCAAACTACAGCTCCAGTGTCTTTGCAGCATCTGGAAACCATGTCATATGAGAACTAATTGAAGGCACTGATAATATTTAATAAGGAGGTGGGACAAATAAAGAGAGACATAAAAGTTGTCTTTAAATGCTCAAAGGAAGAAGGTGTAGAAGGTGGAGGAGACTTGTTCTACATTTCTCCAAAGGACAGACCTAGGGTAAGTGAGAAGTGATGGGATAAGGATTTCCACGCTGAGTAAGAAAGAGCTTTGTAAGAATTCGTAGCTGTCTAGAATAAGAATATACTCTTTTGGGAAGGAGTGTATGCTCTGCAGCGGTAAAACCTTTAGACGTGACCAAATCTTTGCTGATGTGAAAGGGAATTGTTCCAAGGCCATGTGGCCTTTGATTTTAAGATTTGTGTTCTAATCTAAGCTGAGTGCACTGCACCTTTCACCTCTCCTCTCCTGCTCCGTGCTGAGAAAACAAAACAACCCCTGCCCCCCAAAAGAGAAAGGCTTATCCATGAGCTAGACAGCTCTCAATCATTTGTAAATACTTCTACTAAGGAAACTTTTCGTCAAGTACAGTCTGATGGTATAAACTGTTTTATACATTCAGGGCCAAGAGCAATAAATAGGCCCTGTGTACTAGAATGTCTGCTCCCTAATAATAAGTATAAAAAGGTAAAATGAGAAAATATAAGACAACTTGCCATGGAAAACCATAACCACTTTGAAACATCTTCCGGTTATTACTTTTTCTTTAGACAGCAGGCTAAAATATATAAGGAGGCTGCAGGGCTCCATCTAGAATATTATGGCCCATGCTGCTTTCTAAAGAATAATCTTTTTGATGTCTCTTCTAATTAGAAATGTGGAACTGCAAAGAAGGTTAATTTTCACCACCAGGTTGTGAGCAGTGTGACCTAAGGAGCGAGGAGGTTGCTCTGTCTATAGGCCGTATTCACTTCTACGTTCATTACACATGTTGCTCCTGGTTCGAACCACCGATATTTGCTATACATCAGATGGAGGTGGAATTAAACCCATTCAGTTTTTTCAGTTGTGAAGATAAGGCTGGAGGAGGTAGTACAGTAATAGATGATTTATTTTCCTGCCTTTTTCTTGCTGGTTCTCTTGAGATTTTTGAAAGGGTTGATTTTAGGGAAACATAAACATTCATGTAATAATTGGAAGCTAGGTAAATTTAGCCACTAACAATGTGGATTTGCTTAATCTTAGACTCTTAAATTATTATTCCCCAAAGCGAAATATTATCATCTCATTTTGACTAAGGACAATCAGAGGCTTATGGCATTTGAAAGTTATTTATGCTTGATAATGAATTAAACAGGTTTAATTGAGGCTGGCAAATCCTAATGTGATTTTAAGAGTCATGAAATAAATTAATTATTGGGCCAAGAAATAGGTTTAGTATGAAAACAATTAAATGGGGAACCCAAATTAGTATTTTGTAGTAATCATTCTTCTTGTTTTGGAGTTTGTTAGATTATCATTATCATGTATATATTCTCTGTTGATTTTAGTTGGCTGATATAACTCTATTTTAATTATAGCCAAGAATTTAACTATATGTTGGGAAGTCTACTAAACATCTAACTTAGACAATGTTACTTATTTATATCTTCCTATAGCAAATGTAGTTGCTCAGTAAAACAGATACTTTGCAACAGAGGCTGACCCATAGAAGGTGCTCATTATCGTATGTTCTAGACTACTTTGTAAAAATATTAGCAGAACTTGACAGGACAGTGGTTTTTTAAAAGATGAAATTGTCAAATGTTTTGTATCAGGACTGCTATTTCAAGGGCAAATTTTTAGTTCTAATATAAATTATTCATAGCCGCCTTCCATAAATAAGAAGGTATCAACTCCCCTGGTTCTCTAGAAAAGGGGTAAAAGTAAGTATGGAGGTAAGGGCTTATTGGAGCTTCTGAGGACATTTCTCCTATGAGACAATATGTCACAAATCAGAAATTCATGGACCTGCCTCTTGGGAAGGCTAACCTCATCATTCATTTTCACCTCAGGAAAAAGAGCCTAAATGGTGAGCATGGAAACTTTGATGTAGGATGGGAGAATGACAAAGGGTAAATAATGTAAACTCTGGATTACTACAGTTGGTCCAACTGAGATGGTCGGGGTGGCTGTGGCTAGAGACTGGGATATTGGAGGGCAGTGGGAGGAGACCCTGAGCTAGGAAACAAGTTCTTAGGAGCAATTGGAAGAAATCAATGGCAAAGTTAGCACCCGCCGAAAATGACTGAAACTTGTGTTGACGCTCCGTTTGTGAGTTTAATTAGGGTAATATCTAAGGGCGTGGGCTGTCAAGTCAAAGTAGGGAGAGATTAATCTGGCTCTACCCCACGCTGTTATTTAACCCTGAGTAAGTCAGCGACCTGCTTTGTACTTCCTTTTCCTTCTCTGGAAAGTGGGAGGAATAGCACTGTCTCAAGGTGAGTGCCACAGAGCCCGGCCCAGAGACGGGTTAGCTGTTCTTTTCTCACTGGACTCGTCCTGTGCATTCATGCTGTTTTGCGTAAAAACAAAATGATGGATAAACCTGTACTATCCTTTTTCGAATCTGGAACTTTCCATGCTGAATAATGCAAAAATGAATTTGCAGGCTGTTAAAGCCACGAATGATAAAAGTAAATTCTTAAAATTCCATGGACACTCAATGGGCACTTAATGCTGTTGAATGGAAACTTTCAGTTCTTCCTTTCCTCGGTGTATCATTTTATTGTTTATGAGAAATTAATGAAATAGCAAGAAAAATGTTTAAATACATACAATTAAATTCATAAATGAAGCAATCCTGCAGTGAAATTGAATTAGTTGCCTGCGGGCACACAAATATTTGTAGTTCATTGCTATTAATATCTTATTGTGCTTTTATTGCTAAGTATTATGTCATTTGTTGTCAGAACCTTGCGTTTAACACCATATGTTCACTGTGCTCCTGCCTTCTAGTTTCTTTACAACCATCAGAGGTATAAATGCTAAGCACCTTAATGTCCTCCGTATTTATTTGTTAAATTTTACTGAGTCTTTCTTCCAGCGAATTCAAGGTTGTGGATGTATGACTATAAACCTGGATGATAGCTTCTATATTTTGTGACCCTATATTCTATTATACTGTATTAGGGATTTGTAGAATTTTATAGCTTTACTTCTCAAGTGAAAACATAGGCCTAGAAAGAAGAATAAACATGACTTTAAAGATAGATATGCAGTAACTTAACCTGTGTGTGGAAATTTCAAGGTAAGATCAGTATAATCCAGTGAAGAACAAGGTGACGTGCTAAGCAAGAGAGAACAGACAGTGAACGTGGAGTGTAAATTAGAAGGATGCTACAGAGGGAGAGAAGAAGGACAAAAGTAGTCAAGGTGAAGAATGAAATTCTGAAAGAACTGAATCAGAAAGAAGGTAATAATGAAAGCAGAGGTCAGAAATTTATCTTGTATGCACGGTTTGTCTCATTAGTACATTTATGGGAAGTAATCAGCTATCTAGAGGGCTATGTGACTTGGAGTGCTGGTGTATTTAAATGCTGCTGGTGTTCTTTTATTTACTTACACATCCTTTTTCTGTATCAGAAAAAGGTATTGTAAAGGGACTGGTCGCAGAGGTATGGATGGGGTAAAGGCACCAACATTGGACCTGAGGTACTTTGCAACTAGGAACAAGGGGAAACTGGAATGCCCCCCGTCCTCCCTGGGCGTAAGTGGCAGAGGGGGAGGCCATGTGTCAGCATCCATTGTCTGCTAGAGATTGACAGGAGCTACTGTCTGGATGGTAGGAAGGGCTTCCCCATTGGAGCCGTTTGTAGAAGGCAGCTACTGCCAGAGGTTTGGAGCTGAGGCACAGAGGAAGGGGTGCGGGAGGGACTAGCTTGACCGCTTTCGCCTCCCGTCTGCCTGTCTCCTTCCATTGTCTTCCATTGGCAGAATCCACCTGGAAGTTAAAGGACGAGAGAGCTAGTCGATACAGTCCTTGCCTTCAGCAGGGCAGGGAAAGATGGAGAATGGATTTGGGGTTGCGAGGGGAGAAGGGGTAGAAGTGGAGAATAACTACTACAGTGCCTAAAATAGTTTGACATTTCTTCCAATTTGTTTTGTGAATGTTCTGTTTAAACGACACCGAGAACAAATGCCCCTTCTTTGAGCTCCTGCACCGCATGTTTTTTGTATGGACCGTTAGTGTCCACCTAAAGAATGGTGACTGCAGCAAAGGACACTCAGCTAAGGAACAGTCACCACAGGCAGGCGACTTTTTGCTGAGTAATAAAAATAATAGTAAATTTGGGTGTTTTGTCACATTAGCACCCCCGAGTCAGCTGGTAATAGTGACAGATGTGGGTAGTTAGAGCTGTATTGTGATGCATAGTACGCAGCACACATTTTTATATTACATCTGCGTGTAGTATTTTATGAATTTGAAGTTATACAGTTAAGGGATGACAAAATAGTTTGCAAAACTGGCGTAGTTTTCAAAAAAGCATATTTATGAGATGAGGTACTTTCCGTTGCTTTATTTTCTTCCAAGGACATTAAGAACATTTATGTGGCTTTAAGTCTCTGAAGGTAAAAAGTGAGGAAGAAAAGGAATTGTATTACATTTGGTGCGATTCTAATGTTTTTAGCTTTAAATGACTCCTGAAACCCTATTTCCATGTTTATTTTGGGGAAGATACGAGATGCCTGACAGGATGCACACATGCAACCCTGTGCAGAGCATCACGAAATTGGAATCTCCTAACATCAGATACTGAAAAATAGTTAAATAAAGTTGATGTCTGAGGAAACCTGACACAGGGAAGTTGACACAAGGACTCTTAATTCACTGCTTTAATTCCAGGAGCCAAATGCAAGACAATTCAACGTAAGCGTTTGTGAATTACAAAACAATATTCAGTGCATCATCTGCACTAGAATCTTTATTGGGATTGGAGCATATGTGTTAAGTTCATTTCTCCCAGCCATCGGAGGGGACTCGCGTTGCTGGGGCCAACATTACTCATGAAGAACATCCCGACTTCCTCCCTCTTTTTCACAACCCCGCTTTGCACGCAGCCCTGCGTTTTGTTTTCTAGGACACCGTTTTGTGCTAGAGTTGGCTGTGGTCTGTAAACCCGCGGATCGCCTTCAGGCCCTTGCCTCTAGGAAAGCTACTTGCCACGATAACGTTGCCCCAGGGATCGTTTTCTGCTGGTTGTGAAAATTATTAGCTCTCAGGAACCTGGATTCTATTCAACTGGATTTAGGTCCAGTTCGCTTAAGGGACCTGGGAGAGGTGTCAGGGCAGGTTTTCTTCCCCACCTTGCTTCAAGTCTGTCATGGTGTCTTCAGTATGTGCAGTGAAAGCCGGGGATTAACAGGTAGCTTTATTTCTAATACTCATATGAACAAACATTCCTATCTATGGTTATATTGATAAATAAATATCAAACGTGTTCTGGGTAAAACATTGGACAACATGAAGGAACTTAGGTGTACTGGGTGTGCAAAATTTATTTCCTGATGCATTTAAAAAAATTTTATTGTTTATGCTATTACTGCTGTTCCCATTTTTTCTCCCTTTGCCCACCTCCACTCAGCCTCCCCTCCTCAGGCCATGCTCACACCTGTTGTCCATGCCCACAGGTCATGCATATATGTTCTTTGGCTAACCCCTTCACCTTCTTTCTTTCTTTCCTTTAAAAAAAATTATTTATTTTACTTTTAGAGAGGGGAAAGGAGGGAGAAAGAGAGGGAGAGAAACATCAATGTGTGGTTGCCTCCTGAGTGCCCCCCGCTGGGGACTTGGCCTGCAACCCAGGCACATGCCCTGACTGGGAATCGAACTGGCGACACTTTGATTCTCAGGCCGGCACTCAGTCCGCTGAACCACACCAGCCAGGGCAACCTTCACATTCTTTCATCTGACCCTCTCTCCCCACCCCCTCCAACAGCTGTCAGTCTGTCCCATGCATCCATGCCTCTGTTTCTGATGCATTTTTAATCTAAAATTATTTGTCAACTATCATTGCCCCATTGTCTGCCATTTAAATTCAGATAAGAGCCTATGGCACCACCAAAGATAAATTTCTTTGCTTTGAAAGTTTTATTCTCCAAGTTCCTTATGTGTGCTATAAAGAATAATTAATGTAATGAAAAAATCAATATTGTGTATAAATTATTTAGGCTTTACTATCATTGTAATTTTCTTTTCAACACCTATTGATTGGCAACAATTCATTTGTTAATTTCTCCCTAATAAGATATTCATTGTATTAGGTCTGTCGTAGTGCTGTCCCTGCACTTTCACAAGTAAATCATGAATTACTAATGATGCATGGAACCCGTGAACTCACCAGTGAGTGCCGTGAGTTGGGACACAGGCAAAGGGGAGTCATTTGAAATGCTGTCTTACTGAGATACTGTGTAACCAGGTTGACAACTAAGTGAGGAGATTCTTGGGGATAGTAATTTAGATTTTAAAATTTTATATGTCTGTATTTTTCCAGGTAGATATGTATGTGTTTCCTTTTCCAAGTTAATATCGAAATCCCAAATTCTCTTTTATTGGGGGAATGGGGGATGGTCATCGCTAACTCTCTCTATTGGTTATTAAATGCTATTTTGGCCGTTGTCCACTGAATTATTTCAGAGGAGTAGGAAAACCCTGAGACCTTTTGGAAACCCGGAGAGATCTGAGTCCAAGAAATCAAACTGCCAAAATTCATGGCAGTGAGAACTTTCACATCAGCTAATTTGGACCAGAGTGCCAAAATGGTATCCTGAAAAGAGCTCTCAATTTGTGGTCTAGCCACCAGGCTTTGAATCCAGGCTTCCTCATCGACTTATTTACTTATTTATTGTGTGGACTGATTGCCAAAATTTAAGTTTCCTGAAGATGGTGACTGTTTTGTTTCCTTCTGCATTTTTAGTGCCTGGACTAGTGCCCATGAAAGAAAGTAACCACAGATAAATCTACTAATTTATTGGACAATTTGGATAAGAATATTTGTGCGTTCTCCGTTTTTAGAGTTGGTGTGGTTTAAGGAAGTGACTGTGAGAGCACTTTGAAAGCATCAAGTACTGTACAAATTTAAATTTGCGTCGACGGTGAGAAGCCTTTTGGTATAAAATGGAAATGGAAGGAAAGTTGGATTTTGGAAATGCAATGAATATATAATTTTTATAGAATTTCAAAAATTGGGAATGACAAAGATGCAGTTCAAATACATGCAAAATACGCGTTCAGCTCAACAACTTGTTCGAGTAACGAGCAGTTTCTCTTAAAACAGGAAATAATATATCATAAAAGGCTTATCAAAATGCATATGTCTTTTCCTTAAACCATCAGAAAAACCTTTTTCCCCCAGGGATCTGGCACAGATCAAGGTATAAAAGTTTTTTTTCCCCTTTGTTTTACCTTTTTGAGAAAGTTATCAAAAAATTGATATTTTTGGTTTTGTAATTAGAACTTTATCATTGTTTTTATATATATGACAGCTATAAATTATAGCCATCAGTTACTATGTCCTGAAAGTAAGCTGAGAATGTAACTTTTTTCTTTATTTAAGGTGACTTAGGATGTGACACTCTACTGAGCTATTCAGTGCATACTGGATCTTGCAGTTAATTACAAAAAAAATAAAAAACTTACCTTAGAAAATAATATCTTCCAGAATCTAGAGTTTGCATCACAATTAAGATCTATGAGAGAATGATTTCTCTTACTAATGAGCTGGTTTTCATATGTGAGGCACGTCTCGCCACTTCCAGGAAGGTATACACATTTGCATGCGTGGAGACCTAAACGTTCTGGGCTGGGGCGGAGGAGGTTCATTCAGTAAGCTGATGGAAAACTGACAGGTGTGGTGACTGTCAGCAGGAGGCGATCCAGAAGAGAGGGGGCATTTTCATTTCTTGATCTCTTTTTCTAAGCAGCAGCCCCGTGAGGCAGTGGAGAAGTACCCCCATTTCACCAATGTAGAACCCGAGTCAGATGCCATCAGCTCCATTTAACAAAAATTCAAATTCACATTGGCTCAGTAAGAAGGCATTTTGAATTTCATTGCAAGCTCAGAGAGAACTGGTTGATTCTGTCCCTGTAGCACTGTCCAGACCCAGTGAAGCAGAGAGGCAAAGACTGCCCACCCGTGGGCTTAAACCCTACCTCCGCGGCTTATTCCTGTGTGACCCTGCACAAATGGCATGGATTCCTTAGGGTTCAGGTTCTCGATCTGTAAACAGTGAGGAAAACATTCCTACCTGGCATCAGTGATGAAGATCTCACGAGTTAATGCGCACAGGTAGAAGAGTCCCGGAGCATAGTAAGCCCTCATTGAACATTAGCCACTGTTATTTTACTGAGGACCCTGGGATTTCCCACATCTTCTCTCTGCCATCTTGAGCTCGTTGACTGGGCTACAGGCGGCTTCTTTCATGGTTGCAAGAAAGATGCAGTTGTTCAGTTGGCTGCAGAATTTCCTGGCCAAGTGGATGACCAGACCCGAAAGGGTCACATTCTCACCCCTAAGCCAATCACTGGCGATGAGAATGGGATCTCCAGGATTTGTTCTTGAAGTTGGGATAGGACTACCCTTTCTTGAGCTCCAAGTGGTTAGCAGAACGAAACAGAAGTTCTCCAGGCAAGGGGTGTATGTTGGAAAGGCTACCAATAGTATCTCCATCCTGTTTTGGAGAGGCATGTGGGATGAAACCGTAAAGCTACATTTTAAATCCAGGCCTCAACTTCCAAGTCAATGATTCTAATTTACATCTGCTAAAAGTCCCGTGTTTCTACGATTGGTCAAAACACTGGGATTATTCATCTTTTTAAATTCATTCCTTTGTCGGTTCAGTCAACTTCAACATATAGTTCTTGAGTGTCTGTTATGTATCAATCCCATACAGTCTCAAGGAAATCAGAGGGAGAAGAATTAGTCATTATTGCTGATATACTTTGACTGTTCACTCTGCTCCAGGCCAAGTGCCTTATGTATCTAAGTACCTGTATTAAGTAGGTGCCATTATCATCTCCATTGCAGAGAAGAGAGAATACAAGTTCAGGGGTGTTAAGTGACTTACCCGTGGTTGCAGAACTGTTCATTGCTGGAGCATTTTGGTATTTTCACCTGGGTGCATCTGATTTCAGAACCATATCTCTGAATTTCTAGGCTCTGCTGATGCTGCGTGCATTTGAAAGCTCTTTGAGCTGGTAGTAAGAGCACAGGCAGGAAGGAACAGGACAGGACCAAGGCCAGACCTACATGGGTTACTGTAATTACCTTGTTTTCTAGTATTTGTATTTCATTCTTTTGACATCTGGGGCCTTGCTGATCCCGGAGGGATCGTGCCTCCCAGGGTCAGCTAATTTTTAGAGAGAATGAATGAACATGCCTTTCATATGAAAACCAGCCCATCCAGAGCCCATACCGTGGCCTCTTCCTTTATCACGTTCTTAAACCAGGCCCTAATCACCCTAGGGCCAGGTACTAGCCAACTCAGGACAGCCCAGAGCTCACTGTAATTATTTAAACTAGCCAGTCCCAAACCACTTACCCGGACTCGCTTGTTCCTTCTCTTGGCAACCACCATAAAGGTTCTTGCCTATATCTTCCCCTGGCATCCTCTGCCTCCTGAATGACCTGGTGCTTCCCCATGTAGCCCACATCCTGTCTATAGGTATCTGTGAGTATAGAAAATCTTCCTTTATGACAACCATTGAGACAGACATGTCTCCTTGACTTAACATGCATGATTAAAACAAACCCTGGATATATTCAAAGCTGTTACTGAGAACGGAACTCAAACATAGAACAAAGAGTCTAGTTAGAGCCTAAAAGTTCTGAAACAGCACAGAAACCAGTTTTTAGAGCACAGGTGCAAGGTCAGGCTGAGACTCGGCCCAGGATCAGTGCTCTTGCAGCCTTCGTCAGGGCTGTGGATTGGCTCCAGAGACTGGAGCGGGGCTGTCTTCAAGTCAGATGGTTCCAAGCTAGAGGAGGACACGGATGCAGGAAGAGGACGGAGAGACAGGAAGGGTTGTAGAATTGCAACGCCAAGCAAAACATGAGACAGCCAATTTGTTACAATTTAAATAATGTTGTGAAAACATTGACTGGTTGACGAGAGAGATATAAAAATACCTGATTTTATTTTGAGGTCATTTCTTTCTGTTGCTAGCTAGGTGGCTAGATTGATCGATTCATTCATGATTGTACGCAGCCCGATACCAGGCGCTGGGGAGAGTACAGACTGAGGGGAAGCCTTGTCTTGGCTCTCAGGAGTGAAATCTTAGTTACATAAATCATAGGCAAAGTGCTTTGGAAATATTTACATCACAACATTTAAGTCAGTGCATGGTGTTGTAATCAGAGCTATAGGTAAAAGTTCGGAAGAAGGTAGGCTGAAAGAAAGAAAGAGTGAGAATATTTGCAGGAGTGAAAAAGGCATAAAATAAAGGCTCTGGATTCACTGAAGACATAGGGTGATTTTGAGATGGGTATACATCAGTTTGTAGAGGACACTAAACATACACACACACACACACATATGCTGGATTGAGGCAATTATTTTTGATTCGGTATCAAATTTAGAATTGTTTAAACAGTGATGGCTTTATACATATGTTCATAAATTCTTTGATACTGTTCTCTTCAAGGGGTAAAGCCTAACTCCTCTCCCCATCCTTAGTATTGACTTCGACAACTTGATTCTCATGAATAGAATTCGATCAAAAAGATGAACTGCCACCTCTGAGGTTAGGTTGTAAAAGGATTGTGGCTTCTGTGTTGGTGTTGTCTTTTCTCTCTCCTGGATCCCTTACTCCGGGCGAAGCTGTGTTCTGAGCAGCCTTACGGAGATGCCCACATAAGAAGGAACTTGACACTTCTGCCAACGGCAGTGCGGCAGTGCGAGTGAGCCGGGCAGGGGGACCTTCAGGCCCCGTCTAGTCTTTCGAGACTGGAGCCTTGCGAGAGACCCCAAGCTCCGTGTGAATGCTAACAGGGATGATAAAGCAAACAGGAGTGATTGTAGGAGTGATGTTGTTATGAAGATGAGAGATGATCTGATCACAGAACACAGGATTTCATCCATCTTCTTCCCTGTGTGACAGAAATGAGGGCAGAATATTTGAACACAGAAACAGGAAGGCTGGAGAATTGATTGTTGAAAGATGAGGTCGTTCTAATTTGATTGCATCTCCTTTATGAAGTACGAAGCAAGGTCATTAGCTGAGAGTGGGGAGGAGAGGAAGGAATGTTGGAAATCTGAAGTGAGCAGAGAAGGTGTGCATGATTATCTCGGAGATTGGGAACACACGTTTCCTAGGGAGGTAAGCTGCCTGGCAGTACTGAGTTCTGTTCTGAGACCTCTGGTCATAGATTTGAAACCACTCCAGTTAGCCTGGTTCTGTCATTCTCTTCAGCAACACATTAAGTTGCTCCGATGCAGGCGTGGAGCAAGTGTACAGTTGGAGTCACCCAGGACTGGGGTTTTAGTAAGGGAGGAGTGAGGGTGTTATGGCTGTTTGCAAGGGAGCTTGAAAATAGCACCAGAACATGTAATTTAGACTGGTTAGGAGCTAAGTGAGGTACGAGGAGGTGACAGATAAGAAAAGTGGTAGAGTCAATAGTATTGGGTGATGGTTGATTGTCGAGGCCTTGCTGAGGTTGGAGAATTGTAGGTGATGCTGTGTTACGTGTGCTGGACCATAGGACGTCATATAGTCAGTGACAGAGTGTGTGAAATGGGGATGCTGGAGTAGGTGCTGTAACTCACCTGATCTATGTGGTGCCTGAAGTGTGGGAAGAAGGGATCATCGGAGCGAAGAATATCAAAGAATAGTGGGGACTGGCGGTTGGGTGGGTCACCCATGTAAATGCTGAAGTCAAGAATGAGGGTAAAAGTGGACTTGGAAAGGAGAGGAAGGAGCCTGGTACTAGAGGGCAGGAGGTACATGATGACAGCACCTTGGGCTACGAAGAATAAGAACGTGTACTCCAGAAGACTGTGGGAATGTAATGCCTCAGTTCAGACTTCTAAGCTGTTGAGTTTTTCAGAACTGCAGTGAACCAAGAAGGGAAGGAACAAAGGGGAGAGAAGAGAGCAGAAAATAAAAATAAGAAAAGAAGTAGCAATAGGAAGTTAGGGAGAGGTGGAAGAACCCCAATATCCCTCCATAGAAAAGGGCAAAAGTTCTCTAGCTTTTGACATCCAATTAGGGTGAGGGACACCTGCATGCAGAGGTCAGCGTGCAGCCTTCATGGGTGGTTGCTTTTGACTTCCACTAGCCATATATGTATCAAATATGTGACAGTTATCCAGAAACAGTTTTGTTCTGCGTTCTGTCTTTTTGGAAGCAGAATTGTGAATAATGCTTATAAAGTTCTCATCTGAAAGCATTCCAGGGGTGTCCAACCTTTTGGCGTCTCTGGGCTACACTGGAAGAAGAATTGTCGTCTTGGGCCACACATTAAATACACAAACACTAACAAAAACTGATGAGCAAAAAAAAAAAAAAAAGTTTTAAGTAAATTTATGATTTTTGTGTTGGACCACATTCACAGCCATCCTGCGCTGCATGCAGCCTGTCGGCCATGGGTTGGACACCTCTTAAGCCTTGATAACAAAGGGACTGAAATTCTGTTCTCTGAAAGCTCCTTTGTGGGGGATAGCTGTGTCCCTATGTTGACGGATGACACAAGACTTTTCAGTAGAGAGAGATCATCATAGGAAATAAAACCTGATCGTTGGTTGCGAGCGGGGCCCTAGAATCTGGAAGAAAACTCATATCGTATGTCAATATGTGCACAGATAGGTTTCTGGGAAATAAAGATTTCCGAAGGAGATAACTCACATTCATAAAGAGTATTAGACTCTTTCAGACCTCTCGTGGCTTTGAGGAGATGGTCCAGGAGAAGGAGGCATTCGAGCATAAATTAGTATGGTTTCCAAAAGGTTATACATTGCTTATGTGTGAAAGGGGCCTTGTCCATTGGTAGAGTGGCCTGCGTTTTGCCTAAAGCTTGATTCTTTCCACATTGGGAGAACTGCGTGCATTTATTGACACCCCGATGACCTCTTGTTCTGTTCTGAAGAGCATCGCGGGCAGTACAGTAAGTTACACCGATGACAGTGACTTTGAGGCATCGGCAGGGTCAAGAGGGACTGTCGAAGGGCCTAGGAATGAAGGTCCAAAAGTGGCTCCAAAAAGCTAGAAGAGGAAAATACACGTGGTGGACGTGCACAGCAACCAGCATTTATTAAGTCTTTACGCGTAATGTTTGATAATGTGGCAAGTTTGGGCATGTGGGGGTGGCTCAGGCCCTGATGATTAAAAAAAAAAAAGCCGACCTTAGCAACTAAGATACGTTCTGAGCAGGAAGTGCTAGGTACTGTGCTAGGTACTGGCCATGAAAAGGTGAACCTGAACTTAACAGCGAATAGGCTGAAAAATGGACAATTGGAATGTAAGGAGGGAGGTGCCCTACCGACCAGCAGGGGGAGGTGCAGAGAGAGCAGAGGGCCCAGGCATCGCCTGCAGGGGCAGGAGAGACTTCCTTGGAGGAGATGGAGTAATTATAAAGGGTCATCGGAACTCAGAATACAGAATGGCTCGTTTTGCCTGAAGGGTATGATGATAAAGACTTCAGAAGCTAAGATTCAAGAACCGCTCAGGACTTAACCTTGTCAAGGAACTTCTTCAAAATCATTCCTCACCCCTGTCTGTCTCGGATGTGTCCTGAGGACATGCTGCACATTGGCCAGTCATTAAGTTGTGCCGTCAGTGATTTATTACTAAAAATATTGGAAGTCTTGAAGTTGGTGAAAATGATTACATTTTTCTTTAATTTGAAAGAGGACTCGAGGTGACCTGGGAGATCACTCTTCACATTATGTAAATGCTTTCTTCAGTGGGACACAAAGGGGGGAACTTTACAGCGTGTCCTGGAGGAAAAAGGTTGATTATACCATTTTTAGCATATATAATTAGGAACAGATGAACAATGCTATTCAATTATCATGTAGCTTAATTACTTGTGAATGTGCATATTAAGGTACATAACCTTCCTAGGCTAACTGTCTACCTCCAAAGACAATTTAAGGTGGATTACAGAGTTAAAATAGGACAATTAAAAATATGAGTAAAACCAAAACAAATGAAAGGGAATAGAAGAACGTGTGTGCGAGCATCTAAGTTTAGTTCATTTGTGCAGTTAAACATGAACTGGAGCTTTCAGTATCTTGACAGCGGAGACGAAAAATAAAATACTTAGCTTTTGTCATTGGGTTAAATTTGTCTCAGGAACAAACAGAACACCTTTTTCTGACCTCCGGAAGGAATTTATCGCTTACAGGGACATGGGTTGACATCATGAACAATGTTTTCACAATAGTTTTGCAGAAGATACAGAAAAATTCTTCAAAAGGCTGTTATTTCTATCAACTCTATAAAAGAGATATTGGTGTATCAGTGGAAGTGTCTAAAAAAGGTAATGAAAACATTTCATTCACTATAGTGACAAAATGAAAAAGACTTAGGTATTATCTCCTTTAGGGATCACCGTGACCTCTGTAAAGAAAACTACAGCATTTCATTAGAGATACACATGCACATGTGTACACACACACACACACACACACACACACACACACACACATATTTGAAGCATGAATAGAGAAATGTTTCCTGAATGGAAGAATTAATATTGTAAAGATGATAAAAACTTGTAAGTTCATTTTTAAGTTCAATAATAAAAAATCTACTAGTCTTCTACTTGACTCAAACATTCTAAAACATTCTGGGGGGAAAAAAAAAGTCACAGGATGCCAGAAATATCATGAAAGAAGACAAATGGTGAGGTAGAGTTAGTCCCAGAGAGAAACCATGTTAGTAACGATAATTAAAACTGCATCTATGAATGCGAAGCTAGAGGTAATACATAAAGAGGATAGAAAGCCCCAGAAATTGGTACAGTTCTGTTTATAGTTGAATGTATGGTGTAGTAGCTATCACAGAATAGGGAAAGGAATATTAATAACCAGTTTCCCAACAACATTTAGCAAACATAGCAAACTCTTCTAGATCCGTGTCTCATATAACAAACTATGTTCCACATAAATTCAATAGTTAGGTATAAAAAGTCATATCAGTTCTGAGATGATATCGAGCTGGACCTATTTGAGTTCCTTGGAAAGCGTGGCCCTTTCCCAAATATGAAGCGATAAGAGAAGGCACGGGAGAGAGCCTGGAAGTTTTATCTGTATTAAAAATGAGAGCTGTGCACAGTGCCCCCAACATGACTGATGCATTAGAATGGGAGGGAAGGACCGGGGCAGAGTTTCGGCGGGTCCGGGTTGGCAGGAATACCACAGCCACACGTCAGATTAAGTCCTGATTGATTTAGCTGAGGACACAGGGTTGTTTGGGACGAGGAAGTCACACAGAGCAGGAGCAGAGGCAGCCGATTCCGACAGCTCTCTGCCGGATGCAGAGCTTCTAGGAAGGTGGGTGTGCCGGGCTGCAGCTGGTGGCCCTGTCCCCCCAGGGTGGGGTCCCTCCAGATCTGAGAAACCCAAGTCTTGATGCTCCTCATCCCTTTTGTACTCAGGGCTTAAATCAACATCCAGGGGTAAGTTACACAAAATGAATTCCCTTAAAATTTAAGGAGGTGTTTCCAAATATCCAGCCCCCCTGTCTCCTGAGTCACGCGCTGCATCTCAAGGCCTGAGCTTCTTCTGTGGGGAGAAAGCCAACTCTGAGCCCAGGTGTCACTGAGCCGCGTCCTAGCGCTTTGCTTTCCAGGACTCCAACAAACAGATGGAGGAAGAACATGCAAAGTATGACAGGAAAGGATTAATGACTTTCTTAAAGGCATTCAAAGTGGTAGAAAACCTATTACATTCTCAATGGATAATTCGGCAAAACTGAGTACAATTTTTTTTTTATTAAGAACCTCAGTTAATAAGTAAACAATGAGGAAACTATTAACCTCACCTGTAGGCAATGCAACTAAAGTATAAATTAGAAAATAACGTTTAACTTAACACCTACTAAGTTAGTAAACATTAAAAAATATAGGCATAATATCCAGCGCTCATGAAATGATGGTGAAAGGGCTTCATTTGCAAGTTTGCAACCTCTCATTGCTGACTTTTAGGAAGCAGTCTGACTGTATGTCAGGAATTAAAAAACCAAACAAAACAAAAAACTGCACATAGACACTCGTACCAGGAATCTCACTCTTGGGAATTTATCTATCCTAAGGAAATAATTCAAAAGAAGAAAAAAAAATATGTTCTAAGATATTCCACCATTATTTTAATGGCAAGGGAATGGAACACCAGGGAACACCTAGGAGTTTGGATGGCAGGGGAATGGATGGTTAAGCTATGGTACAATGAATTGACGGAGTACTGTTTCCCCATTAAAATGATAGTTATGGAGAGCAGCATGTTGGGAAATTTTGAGGCACTATTCAGTTAGAGACAAAGTAGTATCGACTCTGTGATCTGCTTTGTACCCATCTTGCCAAGTTCTGTAAGAATACATAATAAAATGAAAAAAGTGGAAGTCTGGGTAATTTTAATTTTATTTGTGTTCTTTCTTATTATTAAAAGCAGCATGGAATAGTAGCTAAAAATGTGGGTTCTCAGGTTGTTGGGTGTGTATGGCGGTTTCACTCAGCAACTGTGGGGATTCACCATATTTTTGCTTCACTTTAAATGGACGTAGTGACAGTGCCCGCACTACAGAGCCGCGAGGGCTACAGGAGCTACTGTTGGGAAATGCTTTGGAAATTACCAGGCATACATAAAACATCATGTCCGTATTAGTTGTCAGTTGGATCTAAGAAGATATAAAATGATGTAAAACCCCCCCCCAAAGAAAGAAAACCTTGTTCTTCTCACAAAAGAACATTACCCAAGGCATAGTAAACAGACATTAACTTCTCACAAGTCTTTGTGTAGTGACCACGAGGAGTCTGATTTTCCTCATTTCTTTCTATTTTTTACCAAGATTTTTTAACCTCTTATTTTTTTATAGATTTTATTTATTTATTTTTAGAGAGAGGGGAAGGGAGGGAGAGAGAGGGAGAGAAACATCAATGTGTAGTTGCCTCTCGCGTGCCCCCTACCGGGGACCTGGCCCACAGCCCAGGCAAGTGTCCTGGCTGGGAATTGAACCACTGACCCTTTGCTTTGCAGTCTGGTGTTCAATCCCCTTAGCCATACCATCCAGGGCTGATTTTACTCATTTGTATAACATTCTGGTTCATGGCAGGCAATCAATAAATATTTTTTGACTGAATTTCCCAGATATGTAGCTTTTTGCTGATCTGTCTTAATAGCCAGAATTTAGGTAATCGTAGGGACTGTTCCTCCTTGACCTTGAGACGACCTTGAGCCTTATCTCCCTCTCCACTTCGGTGCCTTTGTTCAGCTTACCAGTTTTTAAGACTCAGGGCACGTGTTGTCTGTCGATGCTTAGGAGCTATTTCTTGGCATAGACATGGAACCCTGTTGATACGTGTTACAGCATTTATCCTATTATAGTCACATTTTTGCTTTAGCTGGACCTCGTCTATTTCTTAATGGCAGAAATCAATCTAACTAGCTCTCATGAAAAGTGGTGTTTATTTAAGATGTGGGCAGGACACAGTGACATCTGGAAATCAGGCACTAGAACAGTGGGCGTCAGGAAGAGTCTTGGGAATCTGGTCATCTTCAGGAACTGGGCAGCGGGAATGCATGGACCCTGGTTGTCCATCACAGACATGATACATATTCTCTTCATTCTTTGGCCTTTTCTGTACTGTCACTACCTCACTTGTTCTTTATAGGCCCAATTATCAATTTTTGACTGAGAAATCTGGCTGGTGCAGCTCACCTGCCCCAACTGGAGTGTGAGGGTGGTAGGAACGTGATGATGTGCAAATGGCTTCTTCTCATCAGTAGAGGTATAGTCTGGGGCAGGTGCTTTGAGAAGGGAAGAATGACAGCATGGGGAACTCCCCAGAACTACTACATGTTTCACGTGTAGCAGTTTCCTGTCTGCACTTGATTCCCAGACTATAAGTTTTTCAATGGACGATGGGTGTCTTATTTATCCATGTATTCTAAGCAAGTGGAATGGTTTCTGGCATGTGGAAAGTACTCAATATACATTTACTGAACTGAACTTTTATAGCAAATGCTCAATTATAATAAATTTTCCAGTGAACGCCTGCACAACACTATTTTAAACTGTGGATGAAAGAGGAAGGCTAGAGATGTGCAGGGGCAGAACCACCGCCCTGTTGGGATTTGGTTGATTTCTGACTTGAGTTCTCATCATTTCATTTATGCAGGGGAGCTCAGGGGAACTTGAAGATAGGCTAACACCTATTTAAGGATCAGTGGAGGTTTGTGTGACGTCATGGGAAAGGTGTAGATTCTGGAGTCTACGGATTAATTTTGACCTTGAGCTTTATCATTTACTCCATGTATGAGCTGAAAGAGTCACTAAGTTTTCGGAGCCTCAACTTACTCCTCTGCAAAATGAGAAATAATTTAATCCAACTTTTAGGATGGAATATTAAATGAGATTGTGAAATGAAGTTTCTAGGATGTCGTTGGTATTAGTAATTTAATTCCTGCCCCTTCTCTCTGCTTGCATCTTACCTCCTTAAGTGCTTTGAGAGTTATTCTGAATGGAGTCTTAGGAGTCCTGATTTTTGTAGCATGAAAGAGACTGTTTTGGCCTGAATATTTCATAAGACAAGGACTTCCTGGAAAATGCTAAAAGAATTAACACTGTAAGATGCCCCCTGTGGTTTAAACATATCAGAATAATAGCAGAAGAATTACAAAAATTATAATAAGTATCACAAAGGGAAAAAATAACCTTTGAAAACAATAAATGAAAAATTAAAAAAAAAAATCTCACTGTGAAAGTATTTTAACACCAAAGAGGAAGAACACATTTGCAGGACCAGGCATTTGCACTGGAGACAGAAAACAAATACCAAGAGTCACAAAGAGATAAGGTTGAATGATGATATCCACTTGAGAAGATAGAAAAGACATAATATCTATAAAAATATGCAGTGATGATGAATGACTGCAGCACACGGAAATGCTGCAGAAATACCAAAAAACAAGACAGGCTACAAAGGATAGGCTTGGAGCCCTGGAGTGAAGGTGTACGTTATTTGTACACTGCAACACTAGGTGCTTGAATTAAAAACAGGTAGTGGACTGCATGGATTGAGAAAATAGATTGAGATAAATCTGTGAAGAATAGGGACTGTTACGGGCTGAATTGTGTCCCCCCGAAATTCCTATGTTGAAGTCCTACCCTCAGCACCTCAGAATGTGATTGTACTTGGAGATAGGGCCTTTAGAAAGGTAATTAGGTTTAAGTGAGGTCACTGGGGTGGACCATAATCCAATGTGAGGCTGTCCTTAAAGAAGAGGAGATTAGGACACCGACACACCCAGAGGGAGGACCATATGAGGACAAAGGGAGAAGAAGGCAACCATCTACAAGCTAAAGAGAAAGACGTCAGAATGAAATCAGCCTTGTCAACACCTTGCTCTCACACTGCTAGCCTCCGGGACTGCAAAGAAATACATTTCTGTTGTTTAATTCATCTAGTCTGTGGTACTTCATTGTGGAAGTCCCAGGAAATTAATACAGGTACCGGAAGACAAAACGATGATGAAAACCAGAGGAAGGAAGCAGAGGCTACTTCTAACCTGGAAAAGAAGGAAAAAACTTAGGAAAAATGCTAAGATGCCTTCTATCATTACTTCCTAATTAATGATATTAGAGAGGCTTGCTGCAGGACTATGTGTGGAAAATGTGAAGGACTAGATGAATAACTTATGTTACTAAATGCATGCATGATTATGTATATTGAAAACCCCAAGAAATCAGCTAAAAATTATAGTAATAACAGTTCAGCACAATTATAACATAAAATAAATCCATAGTCTCTAGGGCTTCATACACCTGTTAAAAATAATAAAAATTTATCTGTTTTTATCTTTGCTCAAGAACATGCTAATTGATTTTAGAGAGAGAAGAAGGAAGGGAGGGAGGGAGGGAGGGAGAGAGAGAGAGACAGAGAGAGGGAGAGAGAGAGAGAGAAAGAAACATCGATCCGTTGCCTCTGGTACGCAACCCCGACCGACTAGGGACTGAACCTGCAACCCAGGCATGTGTCCTGACCGGGAATCGATTCTTCAACCTTTTGGTTTATGGGACAGCACTCCAACCAACTGAGCCACATCAGCCAGGGCAAAAATTAATTTCTTTAAATAGTAAAATAGCATTAAATAACTTCTATTTTAGATTTCAGATTCTTAGGCTTCAGAACTGTGAGAATAAATTTCTGCTGTTTTTAGCTACTCCAGTTTTTGGTACTTTGTTATGACAGCCCTAGGAAATGAACTCAAGGACTATGTAGACTTTGTAGTCATTTAAAGCATATTCTTGAATATTTTAAGGATATGAAAAAATAGTCACAATATATTAATTACTAAAAAAGCAATTTTAAAAGTGTTCTCTATATTCTGACTCGTATTATCTAAAAAAATACATAAATGTACATATGTATAGTCCTCCAATTTTTTTTTTGTACATCTTATTGTTAAAATTTTGTTCTTTTTCTGGTTGGGAGCATTTTGAACAATTCTAATTTTCTTAATTATATTTATCTGAATTTTTATAAGGAGACAAAAATTGATAAACGTTAATTTTTCTTTTTTGAAGAAAAGTATATTTTAGCCCTGACCTGTGTGGCTCAGTTGGTCGGGCATCATCCCATAGAGCGAAAGGTTGCTGGTTTGATTCCCGGTCAGGGCACATGACTGAGTCGAGGGTTCAGTCCCTAGTCTGGGCGCGTACAGGAGGCAACCAATTGATGTATCTCTCTCTTTCTCAAAAAATAAGCAAATAAGCAAATAAATAAATAAATAAATAAAAATTTTAAAAAAGTATATTTTATTTGGTATTGCCTTCCCGTGATTTAGGCAACTGTGCTCCCTCATGAAAAATACAAAATTATAAGCATTTCCTTTTTCAATTTAAATTTCTATGCCTGGCAGAACCATTACCAGCTCTGGCACACAAGAGGCCTAACATGAACAAATTAGCTAGAATGTATAAAATATGGGAGGCTGACATATCCGAAGGACATGTATTACAAAAGCATTAGAGGGTTGTACATTAAGACGTAGCAGGTCAGTCTCATCTGGAAACCTGGTAAGGTTTGGGACGAATATAAGGGGTTCCAAAGCTAATGGAGATTCATTGGCCTATAATGAAATTACCTGGCCTGGGCTGGATAGCAAAACTGACTCATAAAACTTGGGCACCAAGAATTTCATTTTCCAATTCTCACACCTCCTAAAATAGATGCTGCTGAAACGGCTCACAGAGGATTTAAATTCATTTGCACACCTATCCGAAGAATATTTTAAGTTATTTGTAAGTATATTCCCAGTCACCCTAAGGTTTTAAAAATGCCTTCATTTCACTTTGGGATTTTTAAAGTATGCCATTGAGAATTACTGATTTACTAACATTTGGATCTGAGAGCTATTTAATTAAACTGAATTGAGATATATCTGAGCAGGTGGGGTCTATGGGCTTTTGGTACAGTTTATTAGAGGCTTATCAAGGAGCAAAGCAAACGTAGAGCGAGCCTAGGAGTATTCGAGGTGAGTGCTGCCCTGGGAGGTATGAAATGGAGATGTCTGTAGAAAAGGCATATTCTTAGGCTTCGATGGAATTATAATGAATGTTGATACCTCATGACCATCTTTCTTCCTGGAGAAAGAAGAAGAGGCAGTGATGACCACAGCTTCTAATCGCCCAGGCTGGTTCATAACAGCCATTTAAAGGGTGGGCTCAGTTCTCCGGTAGTCCAAGGTCTCTTCCTGGGACTTAAGTAGGACATTACAGATTCAAGAACACTTGCTTTTCTTTTATTGGCTGCAGCCATGCTGTTTGGACGAGCAGCTGGCCTTGGGCCCCAAAGTGTTCCAGCTGTTGGACTCCCTGAACCACTTTTCATTTACCACCCTAGCCCTTCCCCAAATGAAGTCACTCTTTGTCCGGTATGCATGCCCTCCTAAAATCTGTCCCAGCCTTGACGAGGGATTCCCAAGATTACATGTGACTGCATATTGATTACTATTGCTCTATATGCTGGGATTTTTACCCATTATAATTGCATTAGCATGAGATGAGAGTCTCCTTATCATGGCAATGAGGAGGAACATTTGTGCAAAACGTGTCCCCCAAGACTGTTCCCATTGGCTGTATTCTAACTTTCACTCTTTCAGTAGTGAAACAATGTAAACCATTTTCTATGATCTGAATATTGTCAGAGACTGATGTGCTGGCAGTTCCTTAAATTATCAAAAGAATCCTTTCAGGTAGGGTAACTGTTATTTATTTTATTACTATTATTATCCCTATTTTGCCAATAGGGAAATTGAGGCACTAAGAAGAAATTTGCCCAAAGTCAAGAAGATAGGACATGTTGAAGCCGGGACTTGATCTCACTCACCTATAGGCATCTGCATTGGAACTCAAAAACCTAGTGACATGGCTATAAGCATTTCTTTCTAATTTAGTCTTTGTTGTCTTCAGTTATCACAAGACAACATGAAGGGATATGTTCTTCTAAGCCTATTATTTCAGTATCTAATTTTTCTATTAACATAATTTCATACTTTTGCAAAGCCTCTAAGTATATTACACACAAGTGAGACCAGTCTGGAAAAAGCCCGGCCATTGTTAATATAATAAGAACAGTTTGCATGACATTGATGTAACCCGTCAGCCAAGGAGCGTGGACTGGAATGTGCATGCCTGAACAATGAGGACTTCACTGTGCTACTCAGTGGGGGCAGTAGGTTGAATGAGCATGTGTACTGTGTGGCTGTCACATTAAAAATGACTGAGCGAGTAGAGCAACAAATTGGCATCAAATTTTGCATGAAGCTTGAACATTCCTCCATGGAAACTATTTTGATAATTCAAGAGGCCACAGCTATGGGCAACTGGGGATTGGCAGCTTCATCGTGACAACGCACCTGCTCATGCATCATGTCTCCTGCAGAGTTTTCTGACAAAACATCAAATCACCCAGGTGACTCAGCCCCACTACAGCCCAGATTTGGCCCCCTGTGACTTCTGGTGTTTCCCAAAACTAAAGTCACCTTTGAAAGGGAAGAGATTTCAGGCTGTTGATGAGATTCAGGAAAATACGATGGGGCAGCTGATGGCGACTGGGAGAACTGTGTGAGGTTCTAAGGTGCCTACTTTGAAGGAGACTGAGGCATCACTGTCCTATGTACAATGTTTCTTGTCTCTTGTATCTTCTTCTATAACTGTCTCTATTTTTCATATTACATGACTGGATATCTTCTGGACAGACCTCATATATTTTATGCTTAAGGTAATATATTTTCCTACTCCCATTGTTGTACGGGAAATGACACTGGTGCAGTAGTGTCCTCCCAACCTACTTCCAGAGACTGCTGAACAGAAGGGCTCATGGATAAAATTAAGATGCTTCAATCACATGGTTTATTAAATCAATGAAAAACATAACAAGAATCAGGAGGAAAAAGGTGGGGTAAGTTACTGTACTTAGGATAATATGCAAAAGGAAACCCACAACCTGAATTCTGGGTTATACAATGTTAATAAGTCTTGTCTCTCTCTCTCTCTCTCTCTCTCTTCTTTTTTTTTGCTGGGTTAGCCTCAAAACTGGTGGTGCAGTTATAAGGATGAAAACTGGGGTTTGAGGAAGGGTCCCCAACAGATAGATGAAAGGTGTGTGGGGGCATATTAACTTTATCAGAGAGACGCAAGGACAAGTACATAGTTACCAGCTCACAGTGGTGTGATTTTACCTTAAGACTTGGTTCTTCTGAACCTTCCAGTCAAAAAGTAATACTCTTGCCTGTTCCATCATGCATTCCATTTAGTCTATCTTTTTTCATTGTATTTTTTCCATTACCATTTATTCTCCCCATGCCCTCTTCCATGTCCACCTACCCGCTCCCTATGCAACATGCTTAGAGGTTACTTATTAACTCCCTACCTGTATTTAACATATTATGCCTCTGTCTCACAAGCTATTCATTACCTGTACTTACCGCATGAATTTTGCCTCTTCTCTTAAGCTATTAGCATACTTATTATCTATGCATAACACTTCTTGAGTTCCACACATTCTATTTGCTTTGTTTGTCTCTTTTAGAAAAATTGAGTGTTCTTAAATAATAGAGCAAGTATGTATTATTCAAGTGCAGTAGATTTCTTTGCATACTACCAACTAGGGAATAAGAAGCATTCAGATTGAATAGAGTGAGCATTGGACAAACGGTCTGGTCAATGGGTGACCTCTTTGGTGGAAATATCAGAACAGGTTTGGGAAAAGGAGAATTGGAGCCAATGATCAAGCTCTTCACATTGGTTAGTTTATTTTTGAACTGCTTCTTGTCAACTCAAGAAAGCGTTCTTCCCTTTACCCAGAGCTATAAAACTGCTAAAGAAATTACTCAACTAGGTTCCCTTATTGAGGAAAATCTTTGAGGAAACCTGGCATTGAGCATGACTATACACTGAGTACGGGAATCTATACATATACTTCTATACTTCTCTTGAAGGCATCTGGAAAGATTGACTAGGATTTATTGTCAAAGGAGTCTTGGTGTCATATGGCTTGTGGAAAGGGCAGAGCCGGTATGGCTAAGATTGCCTTTAAACCCAGCTATCTCCTAATTTTTGTGAGTGAAGGATGCAGATAAGAGATTTATATGATGGAAAAGTTCTTTCGAAGGTTATTCCAGAAAAGCGAGTTTGCTGATTATTCAAGGTAGTGCAGATAAGAATCCTCTATTGTGCCTCCCTCTTGGAAACGTTGTAGAAAAGGGCCACCTGTTTGTTTTAGGGCATTAAAAATGTGGGGCTTATTGAGATGTTAGCTGTTGCATGTGTGTGCCGATGAGGAGGTCTGGCTAGTAGAGTAAGGTTAAGCGTGAAGATTGTAGATTTAAGCTCTCATATTTCTCTTATAGGGACTGAATCATCCCAGATATTTAAAAAAAAAAAAGATAAAATGTCCAGGAGCTTTCCTTAATAGTTTTCAGAAGTGGGGCTTATTATTCTCTTGATGGCAATTTCTAGCCCATTATTCCACTGAATTGCCAGAAACAGCAATTTTAGGTGTGCAGTTATTAACCATCTCAAGAGGACCATCCTTTAGGACAAAGGGACCACTGGGGACTTGAAAGGGAGAACTGATTCTAAGCCTTAAAGGTCTCTGGGGACAAAATTATTCAGCCAGCTTTCTTTGGCAGACGAGCCCCACCTGCTTCCTTGTTTTGGCACTGCTCATTCTTTGCTTAATTGAATAGACATGAAACTGAAATAAGGAGGGCTGTCATCAATAAATCAACAAACAACAAGTGCTGGCAAGGCAGTGGAGAAAGGAAGTGTCCAACTCGTGTGCTGTTGGTGGGAATGCAGACTGGTGCAACCACTGTGGAAAGCAGTGTGGAGATGCCTCACAATATTAAAAATGGAACTACCTTATGACCCAGCCAATCCACTTCTGAGAATTTATCTGAAGAAACCCGAAACACTGATTTGAGAGAATATATGGACCCCTATGTTCACTGCAACCTTATCTACAATAGGCAAGATTTGGAAGCAGCCCAAGTGTCCATCAGTAGATGAGTGGACAAAAAAGCTGTGATACATTTACACAATGGAATACTACTCGGCTGTAAAAAAGAAGGAAATCTTACCCTTTGGGACAGCGTGGACGGACCTGGACAGTATTATGCTAAATGAAATATGCCAGTCAGAGACAGATAAGTACAATATGATTTCACTCCTATGTGGAATCTGATGAACAAACTGAACTAACATGCAAAATAGAGACAGACTCACACATAGAGAGCAGGCTGACAGCCCTGGGGGAAACTTTGGTGGGGCATGGAAGGATCGAGCAAAGAAGAAAAGAGATAGAACTCATGGATATGGGACGACAGTATGGTGATTGTGGAGGAGGGTAGATGGAGGTAGAAGAGGGTATGGGGGATAAAGGATAATGGAAAAAATTTTTAAAAAGAAAAACATAAAGTAGATATTTTTTTATTCCTTTCAGTAATGGAATGCATATGTAAGCAAGTTTGACCCGAAAAGCCTTTGCACATCTAATGTCAGTGAGGATGGCTAATTCTATGGGGTGGCGTTAGCATTACCTTGTATTTCTACTCTTGCGCCAGAGGCCCATGGACTACGTGCCAGGGCATGATTAATTAATTTCTGGGCGAAGCTGCCAACTATCATGCTTTCCTGAGTCTCCTTTTAGCTCTCTGACTATTCTCCTTTTTTCTGTTCCTCAAGTTCTCTCCTTCCTGCTGACACCTTTCAAATGGCGTTATTCAGATATTTGGCCTCAGTTCACCTCTCATTCTAGACACTCTCCTTGGAAGATCTCACACATCTTCGTGGTTTCATCCACCGCTTGTGAGCTCGTCAATGGATTGGGAAGCCAAGAGAGGCCACGTGGACATGTCATATTCTCGTGATTTGATTCAAGTAAGAGCTTAGGGAAGCAGGAGGAGGTGACAGCTAGCCTAGCCTCGGAGGTTTGGAAGTACGATCCCACACATACTGCGACAGAAACACATAAATGTATTTATCTCACCCTATCCCCGAGTTTGTGAGTGGGCGTGTTTGTGCTGGGGCCTGGCAATTTGTGTTGTTAACACATTCCTGTGTTGCTTCTGATGCACATTTATTGAGTGCTTCCTGTATGTCAGGTACTGTGCTATATTAGGAAAGCCAGCATTTTATTACGGAAACGTGAAAGCCTATCTGTTTTCTCTTGTTAACGTGCACGCTTTCTGGCTGTAGGAGGGCCCACAGGCAGGCTCAGAACTCTCTTCTAAAAACAGCTTTGAGTGTGCTTATAATTAGTAGAGTTGATTAAGTATTAGGTTCTCTCTCGTGAGGCCGCGGCAGCGTGGTGGCCCGGAACACAGCCGGGCGGGGTTTCTGGATTGTCTCATAGATGTTCTCTTTCGGACCACTGCCGGCCTGGTGCAGTGCCGTGGTGCACCCAGGCTGGGGGAGCCTTCACGCGTGTCTGGATGACTAGATGGGGGACAGTAACCCCTGTTCATTGAGGGGCTCCTTCTTACCCGACTCCTCCAGGAGAGTGCTGAGTGGTTTTGCCCTCATGGCTGCAAAGCGCAGCCCCTTTCAAGTTCCCACAGCCCTCATTTCCGTTCGTTAGTTTACGGGCCATTCAGGTGTTCACGCAGGAATTGCATCTGACACCGTGCAGACTCTCCACGTCTCCAAGTTCTCCTCTCTTCCCCCTTCTCTCCTTGGTCTTCCCCTCATTCCCATTGCCTCTCTCTGTTAACAGCTACACGCATTTCCCTCCTTGTTTGTTGCAGAGAGCTTCATAACAGTCATTTTGTAAAATCCTTACCCAAGGATATATTTTTATTGATTTTAGAGAGAGAGGAAGGGGGAAGAAGGGGAAGAGAGAGAGAGGGGAAGAGAGAGAAAGAGAGAGGGAGAGAGATTAATCAATTGCCTCCCATAAACCCTCAGCCTAAGTATGGGCACCGACCAGGGAATGAACCCACAACTCTGTGTGTGTGTGTGTGTGTGTGTGTGTGTGTGTGTGTGTGTGTGTAGGGGACAACACTCCAACCACTGAGCCAGCTGGCCAGGCAGTAACAGTCACTTTTTAATTCGAGTCTGCTTGAGATTGATCCTAAGAGATTTATCAAAGGATTTTTTTTTTTTCTGTGCTCTTCCTAAGAATAGTGCTGGAAATAAAAATTTCTCTGTCTCACTTTCTGAAATGTTTCCTTCAAAGCTATTTCTTAAAAATGACAATTTTGGTAGTGTTATAGGCAATATTATGAGTGGTTTGTTCAGGCCACGATGGTTCAGTTTCTGTAAGAAGATCATTTTTAACTTCTCAAGGAGGATGCAATGGCGGGCAAGAAGGCACCCAGCTAATCTAATAACAAAATTACAGAGGGCGGGAACTGCAGCGTAGTTTGCTTTACATAATTTGGAATTTGATTTGTTGAAATATTGTCTATTCTGATTCTCGTGGTGCTATTACAGTAAAGTCGCTTAAAGCCCCTGGGATCTGTCTCTTTGTTAGTTTGTATGGAACCAAGGATGACCGAGCACTGCGAAAAAAAGTTAACGTGGAGCATTCAGTCCTGTCCTGAAGAACCTCCTCTGAATGGTCATCTAAAGCAGAAGTAACGGCCCTGTGTACAATCCTGTCTGTAATGGGCTGAATTGTGTCCATAGGTTGCCACCCTAACTGAAGCCCTAGTTAGGACTCACAGTGTGACCTCCTTTGGAGTGCGGGTCCTTTCCCAGTTGAAGTGAGCTTATTTCACGGTGGCCCCTAATGCATTAGGACCGGTGTCCTTATACAAAGGGGCAATTTGGAGATAGACTCCAATGCAGCAGGAGTGCCGGGCGGGCGTGAAGAGGGCCGTTAACAAACCGAGGAGAGAGGCCTCAGAAGGAGCCGACTCAGCCGCTTTCTTGATCTCAGACTTCTGGCCTCCAGAGCTGTGAGACAATAGTTTTCTGTTGTGTAAGCCACCTAGTTTGTGCTACTTTGTTATGACAGCTGTGACAAACACAATATGTCTTGGGCTGCCGTCCCTGCTTAGAAGGTTGGACTGACTAATCTAGCCCTGTAGTTCGAGATGGGAAGATAACAGCTGAGTTTAAAACATCTTCCCACCAAAATGAAGAGTATGTGGTTTTGGGGAGAAGGATGGTAACTTTTTGGCAAATAGAATAACTTCTCTTAGGAGTTTTTAAACTTTCTTCGGCAGGGAATTTTTTCATTTTTTATTTATTTATTTTTTTAGTTTGAAAGGGGATGACTGCAGAAGCGTTTCGCTTGGGTCGAAAGGCCATGATGTGTGTGAAGAGGGTGCTGGTTGCGCCCCCGTCTCCATCCCGCCCTCCTTGTTAGATGGCCTGGGACCCGGGCCTTTTAAAAGGCAGGAATACTCTTGGCTACTACTTTGAATTAACCCAGAAGGAACCATGGCTGAGGGCTCATTAGACCCTGAGCATGGGTTACGATTCGCCCCCATTAAAACTAGTTCTGTTGTCCTACAGGCAAACTGTCATTTCTGGGAAAGTGAATAATTACATATGCTGTACTGGGGGAGTGGTGTCCCCCTACTTGGGGAAGGCTTTAGGGTCTATGAAACATGGGGCAAATTCTATGGGGAAAAATAACTAACCAGTCATTGTGAACTTGTCTTTCCCTAGTTCCTTTTCCTTGAAGTAATGCTGGAAGCCACTAGATCCCCAAATCTGCATTCATTGTTGGCCCTGTTGGTTAAGCCTGGGGCTTTTCAGTGAGCTCTGTAGTATTGCATTAGAAAACTGCTTATAAAAGGATTTACATTTAATGAATTTCTCTGCAGCCTTCTCTGAGCCCTTTATCCTATCCTATCTAGTCTGGAACTTCCTCCTTCAATTACCGCTGCTCTCAGAGTTTCACCTTCCTCCTCTCTGGTGCTTCACTCTCTGTAGTATTAGAAACGTTCGAGTCTCACCCAATTTACCAATCCCCCCCAGCAGCCCCCTACGCCCTTCGCTCCGTCTCAGCTGCTGCGTTTTTAAAGTCGTGCCCGCTTTCCCCCTTTGTATCCCTAAGCAGGGTATTCGAAGGCCGGCTGACATCGGGGCTTGGGCGAGCATCTGCCATGAGAATGTGCTGTTGCTGACCTTTCAAGGCTTCGTCAGCTCACTGCCCTCCGCTTGCCATTAGAACTGTCTTGATTTCCTTTGCCAGGAACTGTGAGTCTGGGAAGGTCAGATCTGCAGGAATCTGCTGCCTTCGCATTGAACTCAAAATGAGTTCTTAACAGCGTGTAAGAGAAGCGTATATCTTTACTATATAAGGAACCTATTCTGTTCATTTAAACTGTTTCCATTTATTGTCCTTTAGATTGTTTGCCTTGGTTTAGTTCACGTAATGCTTAGGCTATTTTCTCTTTACAATTATCTTTTTGCCATTTACTATTGTTATTTTTTACTAATATATTATTATTATTATTTTTTTGAGAGAGAGAGAGAGGAAGGGAGGGAGGGAGGGAATCGCTGATGTGAGAGAGAAACATTGATTGGTTGCCTCTTGTACACACACACACCCTGACTGGGGGCTGAACCACCACCTGGGCATGTGACCTGACCAATAATCAAACTGGTGACATTTTGCTTTGGGGGGTGATGCCTAACCAACTGAGTCATACCTGTCAGCGCTATTTTTAAAATTTCTTTATCATTGTAATCTTCTATAATTTTATTGTAGAAAGAACCCTTACGAGATTTACCGTCTTAAAATTTTAAGTGTCCATGTAGTGTTATTGTTGACTCTAGTTACAGTGTTGTACAGGAGATCGTTAGAGCTTATTCATTTTGTTTGACTAAAACTATGCTTGTTGATTAGTGACTCCCTAGTCCCTGGAAACACTATTCCACTCTTGAGTTTGTGAATTTGACTATTTAAGATACCTCGTAGAAGTGGAATCACGTAATATTTGCCTGTCTATGAATGTCTTATTTCAGTTAGTGTAATGTCCTTAAGGTTTATCTGTATTGTTGCATATTGCAGAATTTCCTTCTTCTTTTTTTTTTTAAGGCTGAATAGTATTATATTTTATTTTGTGTACACACACGCATTCATCGTTTCCTGTACCCATTCATCTGTCTGCGGATGGACATTTAAGTTGTTTCCACACGTTGTGCTGCAATGAACATAGGAGTGATAATCTCTCTGATTTCAGCTCTTTTGGACAAATGCCCAGAAGTTGGGTTGCTGGACCATATGTTTTATTTTTAATTTTTTTGAGAAACCTTCATACTCTTTTCCATATTGGCTGCACCATGTTGCGTTCCCACCAACGGTGTGCAAGCCACCGTCCTGACAGTTATAAAGTGATACCTCATTGTGGTTTTGATTTGCTATTTCTCGGGTGACTAGTGACTTTGAGCATTTTTTTCATGTACCTGTCGGCCATCTGTACCTGTATATCATCTTTGGAGAAATATCTATTCTGAGCTGGGGCCATTTTAAAATCAGGTTATCAGTTTTTTTTTTTCCTACTGCATTGTAGGAGTTCCTTAATACATATTTTGGATATTAATCCCTTTTTAGATATATGGTTTGCACACATTTTCTCTCATTTCAGAGGTTGCTTTTAACCCTGCTGGATTGTTTCCTTTTCTGTGCAGAAGCTTTTTAGCTCGATGTCGTCCCACTTGTTTTTTGTTATTGTTGCCAGTGCTTTTGGTATCAGATCCATGAAATCACTGTCAACTTAAAGCCAACGAGCTTCTCCTCTGTGTGTTCTTCCAGGAGTTGTACAGTTTCCTGCATTTTTAATGTTTGAATTTCTTTTTCTGATTCTTTTAATACTGATGGTAATTATTCTTTTTCACTCGTCTTATTTTTTACCCTCTTTTTTTTCTGGTGCACAGTTTTACCTTTGGTTATCTTCCTTTAATTTTCTATCTTTGACCCTTTTTGTTCTTTTTTTCTGATTATCGTTTTTTATCCATTTATATTTTAGCAATGTGATAATTCTTTTTATTTCCGAGGTTTTGATTTAGCTATTTTATAGGTTTTGATTTCACTAGTTCTTTGCATTGTGATCTTTAAAACCCTTTCATGTTATTTGTCTAGTTCTTGTTTTCCTTTTTTTATTTCTTTAATTTCTTTCTTACTATTTTTTTTAAAGTGACAGACACACGAACCTTTTGCTGGGGATGAAAATTGCAAGGGAATTCCCAGTAATCACAGAGTTCGGATGTTTTTCTCCTGAGTGTCCTTGGCCCTTGCTCCTTTGGGTTTGTAGAATGGAACATCTCTTTATTTTCCTTCAGTGTTGATTCTCCAGGAAAAATAGTATCATTGGCACCCTAAGACTTGCATATGATACATTTCTTATCCAAGGGCTGTAATGATCCTCTTTATTGAAGAGACCCATTTTATATTAGAATTAGTAAATGTTTCTCTCCTTGCATCTCGTATCAGCCAATTGTTTATTAGGAGTTGGATATTCCCATGTCCTTTCTGTCTGGCATAAACATTGGAGCAAGCAAGTAGCTCGTTAGTGTGCCACATTACTCACTCAAGAGATCAGCGGGGGAGGCCTGGCATTGCCGAGGAAACTGCCAAAAGACCGTTCTGGAAGGAGGCATGCCCATAGCCACGCTTCCGAAATCTCTTCTACCTCAGCCTGCTTTGTATGTTACATTTGACCAGCCAGGTTTATGGGAGAATCCTGGATGTGTCTCACTTCTTCGTTCGCACATTATGGGGTACACATGGGCTATGGTTACCACTGATGGGCTTCATTTTCTTTTCTTTTTTTAAAACATCAAACAGAAGTAGGGATGAATGAAAGTATGGATCAATCAAAGTAGCCTGTAAAACTAGAAAGGCGAGCCAACATAAAAATCATGTCGTAGGAGGAACAGTTGAGGGAATTGTTTAGTCTAATGATACCAGGGATTTAAAGGAGATTTGCTTGCTCTTGGCAGATATCCCCAGGGCTGCCATGGAAGAGGGGGCTGCGAACTAGGGCAGAACCAGAGACAGCGGGCGGAATTGACAGGGCGCCTGCTCTAGCTGCGTTTACGGAAGAAAAGCAATTCACATGTGAAAACTGTTCAGACAGACGACGTGCAGCTTCAGCGTGGACCCTGATAGGCTAATTTTACAGAGAGATCGGAAGGTTCTACGACTTCTTGGCCTTCTATCGGATTTTAAATGATCTGATTAGAGTATTTCAAAATACGGTATATGAATTTGAAATGACTTTCCTTACATCATTTTGATTATTTGAATAGTGAAAAGACAGTCTTTCCTCCTGAGCGTTCTCATTGGGTCTATGACATCCAGGTGGTGATAGGTGTCTTGGGATCCAGTGGGATTCACGGAATGTAAGTTAGGGTCACACTAGGCAAAAAATAGAAATTGGATTGGAATCATTTTAGGGCTAATCCCTAGATTTCCAGAGATGTATTTTATCCCAATTTTATTTAAGGATAAATAAATATACAATAAAATGCCCAGTCTTAAAGGTTTAGTTGGTGAATTTTGACAAGGTATATCCTCATGTAGCCACTTCCTGAAAATTCCTTCATATCCCTTTTTAATTGATTCCCCCCCTTCCCCCCCCCCATAGATAAACCACTCACTCCTTGACTTCTGTAGCTATAGATTAGTTTTGCCTATTCTTGGGCTTCCTATAAATGGAGTCATGCCTTTATCCATTTGTGTCTGGCTTTTTGTGTTAACCTTCATGCTTTGGAGGCTTATCATGCATGTTAGTTGCATTCCATTGTGTGAACACATAGTTCTCCATTTGCCCTTCTGGAGATTTTGTTCCTTGAAACTCAAAGGAACAATGCTGGACATATCTGGAGACTTTGAACTTGGTAAGTCAGCTTTCTCCTGACCTCATTACTTAGTATTGTCATACTTCTACTTCATTTTGCCTATTTTTATTAAAAGAAACAAGTAAGAAGATAATTTCTCTGTAATATATAATGCTCAAACAGCACCCAGCTTCTGGAAAGTCTCCAATGCATGTGAGCTCTAATGAGAACAAATGAACAGGTTCCCTAATTTTGCCTCAAACACTTTTTAGTCCTAAACTTGTGTAGTAGTAAATATTTTAGTAAAATGAGTTTTAGGAAATTTTAATAAAAACGTGTGGTGAATTGTAAAAGGATTAAAATGTCTCTTCATCAAATCTACACATAAGCTTTAAATGTACAAAGTTATATTTTCTTTGAAATAAAGTGGTGGATTATATTTGGTACTGCTTTATATATAATAGCTAAACCTTGAAGCTAAACCGGCGTGCAACAATATAATTTTTAGTGGTTATTTTATCAGCTTTATTGAGGCATGGTTGACATATAATAATTGCAAATATTTAAAGTGTGTAAAATTTTATAAATTTTGACATGATTTTTACCATGTCAAACCGTCACCACAACCAAGATAATGAATGTATCTGTCATCTCCACATGTTTCCGGTGCCCCTTTAAAATTTCTTTCTCCTGCACTTTTTCACTCCACCCTCTGTAACCACTGATTAGGTTTCTGTCACTATAGTTCATATTTTGTATAGTTTTAGGAAGGGGATGTTAAAATAAGTTATGGTACATTTGTATTCTGTTAAAATTAAAGTAATGCTTTTCAAGATTATTTAATTCCAAAGGAGGTGTCCATGGTATAATGGTAGGTGAAAACAATGACATAAAATTATAAATACAGAATCATCTTCAATTTACACTCACAAAATACCTTTAACATGGATAGAAAAAAATACGAAGGAAACATTAAAATGAGATGGTTTTTATTTCTGGATATGTGGGATTATGGGTCATTTTATTTAATTTATAAATTTTTTCTCTCCTAAATTTAGTATAATCAGAATATATTATATTATAATCATAAACAACAAATACAGGAAATCTGGGAACTGTACGATCTACATCGACAACAAACCCTTCACACGCACCTCTCCTTCGCCGAGGGAACTTTCCCTTGGGGATTTTGCCTGTCACTTGTTCAGGGTGTGTTGTCTATGCCAAAGGAAAAATTCCGAGTAAGGAGCATTTTCCTTTTTCTGGAAGTGGAGGGCCTTGGATGTCAATATAACTGATCTGAGTAATCACGTTAATAACTCTGGTATGTAAAATAATTCCTACGGCGTCTGACTGCTTATCCTCCTGGAACTGCGCTGAAAGCACCGAGTGTGCCCTCGTGGTGATGAAGGCCGCGGATCGAAGGAACGAGCGCATGCGGAAAGGGCTAGAACACAAAGGGCTGAAGCCGTGACTCTACATCCCTGTTATAATGAATACTATGATTTGACAAATGCAGGCGGGCGGAAAAACGGCCCTTAATGAATTAAGGATGAGCTGCTTTTCGCTCTTGTCAGTTGGGAGGAAAAACTTTTTTTCCTGAAATACTGAAAGATTCAGCAAAAAAGCACATGTAAATTAAAATAATTTGTTAGATGTCAGCAAATTATCATTTTTAATAATGTTGGTCGTAATTTTTCTTCTTGAGTTTTGCACAGGACTCACAGCATGTATAAGGTAAATGAATTGACGTTTATATGTTTATTTTTACTTCTCAGCTTAACAAAATATAATTTCCTCCTGTGTATTAGTGGGACTTTGCTCAGTGCTATAAAAAAACACAGAAACAAGCAAGCAGTGCTCAACAGGCACATACATTTCAGAGCATTTTGGGGGGTGTGTACTTGGGCCTTAAACCAAGAGTATATTTTGAGCCTGAAGAAAGGAGTACTTTCACCCACTGGTTTACTGGAAGAACATGAAGGTAACATCATAGATCAATATAGGTAACAATTTGCATTAAGATTAATGTTTAGGTCATTTTAAAAAGATTGTATTCCACAGGAAAATATATGAAAATAATCACCGAGTTTTTCCTCTTAGCTTTAGTAGAGTTATTTCCCACTTTTGGATAGGTCATTCTGGAAAACACTTTTTCCAAAGAAGTAGTAATATATTATTTTGCACCCAAGCTCCAGAACTAGTACAGGTAAAATGAGGCCGATTGGAAAGAATCTGGGACAAGCCAGCAAGTCCTAAGGCAGCTATTTCAGGACTCAGCGGAAGTGCAAACTGATGGCATTGCGCCCGACGTAATGATCACAAGCACAGGGATGCTTGCACAGTCAGAAGAGTATATACTGCACTTTGTGAATATTGTAAGTGCATGTATTTACCTGTGGCAAAGGTGTGTCAGTTTTGGCTATGGGCAATCCCCATATACATGGCCACATGTTATACCGCTGTTCTGGAAGTTTATACGTGTGGTAAACATATGTCAGAAACAATGGCATATTATGAAAGTACAAGTGATACAATTAAATATTTTGTCCTTCCTTTCTGCTTATAGTTTATTTTTCTTCATAAATCCTCCCACTTAATTAAAGTGAACTCATTCTCAGGGATGCATTGCAAAATCAAGACACAGTAACAGGATGTTTCAATAACGTCTTTACAAAAAAGATATTTCAAAGGTAGAGTGCTGGTGCTTTCTGAGAGCTTAATTATATTTAAAAATAAACGAAATTCTGATGACTTACATCTTTTACCTCCCCCAAATCTTTCTGTAATGTAAATGCAATGTCACATAAAACTCCTTAAGCAGAACCTGACATCTTTTATAATCACCCACTATCATAACATAATGTAGTCTCCAAATGGCTTTCACTTTCTTTGAAATGTCTCTGTGGATGAACACAGATCCCACTGATAGCGGTGACTGACTTCCTCACTTGTGTCGCATAACAAAACTAATACTGCTATGCAATAAGATAATGAAAATTTACAGAGCTCCCCCAAACTTTTCACAGATCAAAACAAAATCTTGGAGTAAAAATAGTGATACACCAGTGTCCCTCAGCCTCTTTCTATGTAGGCGAATGAATCCATATGTGCCTATTAGCAGACGGGGACATCTCAAAAATAAACTTAAGTACTGGTAAGTGCTTTACTGCAAGTGGTTGGAATTGAATCTCTAAATTATTTAAGTTTAAGAGATGTCTAAAAATACTTAGTGTGATTTAAGTACTTGAGATTATTTTTTTATTTTTCAAATGAATATAATTTTCTGAAAAAGAACCACGGATTGCTGTTTGGAATTGAAACTGAATTGTTTTCCCTTTCTAGACCCCACTCCAAACAAACCATTTAATTCAGTTTACCCCTGCTTGCTTGGGAGATGGTAACCCAACTTGTGGGTTATTCAGACCCTGTGTTTCTCATCCCTCCCTTCTGTTGCCCTTCGGTTCACATTGTGCTTACCAAGCACCCTAGCGGAGGTGGTTGGTAGAGGCAGTGCCTGGAGAAACAAAAGCTCGATGAGTCCATATTTTTCTTACTAAGGTTGGGATAATGTTTTGACCAAATCTGTTAGCTAAAATCAGGCTTTCAAAGTACCGTTGGTTTTAATTTATAGTATGTGTGTCTTTCATTAACTTAGAAGATCCTAAACTGAATTGAAAGTCAGGACAGTTTGATTAGTGAAGGGCCTTGAAATCAGACACAGTGGGGCTTAGATCTAAGCTTGGTCATGACTAACATTATGACTTGGGCAAGAGAATTTAGTTTATTAGGTTTTATTTATCAGTTCTTGGGGGATAAAATATTTGTCATCCAGAGCTGTTATGACAGTTAATAATAATTTGTTAAAATCTGGTATATGGCATATTCACAACTTTTACCTGAGCGTATCTTTCAGTATATTCTAATATTCAATATTAGAGACCCATTATTTGATTATAGTAAGACTGCTAAGTATACTGTGAAAAGTCATATTCAGAAATACCAGCGGCCAGAGTTTTAATCCATAAATGTCATGAGCCATTATTCACGTAATGCTATGAAGCTGACCATCCTAATCATAGAAATTCAATAGAAGCTTTTATTTAATGCACAAAAGTTTTTCACTACAATTAGGAGACAAAAACAGGATGGAAATTTCAAAATGAGAACTCTAGAGACCCCAGTTTTTCTTCAGATTATGTATAAAAAGATCTCAATTTATGTACTTTTTGGATTAGTTGTGGTCCTGAAATTGCCTATAAATAAAATTCTTTCTCAAAAGTAGAAATTTAAATCTATTAGAAAACTTTAATGTTCGAGGAAATCACACAGAAACTTCCGATATATGCTCCCTAATATATTTTCGGATTTCTGTAAGATACAGTTACAAATCACATCATGGCATTTATGTCTCATCCTCTCATTCCCGCCTGGCTGTGCGTGCCGGGGGTCATATGCCTGGGAGGAAAGCAATTTTATAAACTAATTCATACCCAGCTGTGGTCACCTTGTGCAGAAATATCTTGGAAATACTGCTTTCCAACTATGTTATAGTTTATTTAAAGTTATTTAAAAAAATTCAGAGGACATAGAGTTCAGTGCCTTTAATAAGGAAACACTTGCCTTAGCCGTGGTTGACGTGTTGAATGGAGGTGAACTGGGAGACCGGAGAGAAGTGACTTTGACGGGAAGAATTAAGCTGCTAAAAAGGTTGTGTAACATCTACCAACAAAACAAAAAAACAAACACAAAAACAGTTCATTGTATTTTCCAGATAAAAATTTGAGAAGCCAAGAGAAGACAAGCCAACTAAGTACGGTGGAGGGAACTTTCAATTAATTAATTAATTAATTATTCAATTACAGTAGAGTACAACATTGTATTAGTTTCAGGTATACAATCTAGTAATTAGACATTTATATACCATGCCCAGTGCTCACCCTAAGTCTAGTACCCATCTGACACCATGCATAGTTATTGAAATATTACTGACTGTGTTCCTTATGCTGTACTTTAAATTTCTGAGACTATTTTTTTAAAATTTATTTTATTTTTCCCATTGCCATTTAATCCCCGTATATCCCCCTCTCCCCTGCCCTGTGACTATTTTTATAACCGGCAATTTGCACTTCTTTATTCCTTCACCTTTTTCACCCATCCCCCCAACCCCTGTCCCATCTGGAGACCATCAGTTTGCTCTTTTCATCTATGAGGGACCATTTAAAAGTCCAACTTTTGTTTTCTCAAATTTCTGTCCTTACTTTCACATATTTTGATTGAAAAAAGGGCAAACGTGTATCGCCATTCTTGATAGCGTTCAACAGAGCATGTAACAAAGGATTCACTTCTTTATTAATTACCGTAGGGAGTGTCATTCGTAAGAGATCCATTTTCACTAATAAATTAAGGCTGTGTGTTTTTCCCATTTTACCATGTTTGGCAGATGACACAGAGTCTCTTATTGGGCGCTGACCTGCCCTTTGACCAGTTTGTTCACTGTCACTGGCTTCAGCTGTCTTCAGGTGTCCTAATGAGCCTGAAGACCCCTAACCATCACCCTAAGTGCATATCGGACAAAACTGTTTATTTAATGAGCACATTATAGGACAGTTAACAGATTAAAGGCAGGGGAGTGTATCTGTCCACGGTCAGGTAGAAACACCTCTGATTAGGGCCTGGGGGGAGACACAGAGCAAAGAGAGAGGCGAGGCCGTGCTGGTGTTTAGCTCCTCTCGACTTTTGACCTGCTCTTCCTTTATTGGACATTTAAGTTAATTGAGAAAGTGCACTTGAAGATTGGTAGGCTTTGTGTCAACTTCAAACAAGTGAAAACAGCAATGTAAAGAAAATAAATGTCAGGGAGGTCAACTGTAGTAAGCTTGGATACATTATAAGAAAGGGCACCTACGTGGAAGGACCCATGCAAATGAGATTATTTCTTAAAGTGACACCTGTAAGGGTGGCAAGAGGAAGAAGAGAACAGGTGACACCTGGGTAGCTACATGGAACTGCAGATTTGAAATGCTCCAAAGAGTAAGGAGTAGAAAGGACTATTAAACCAGAAAGAAGGCATTTCAACGGTGGCACACGAGGATAAAGCCAGGAAACATACGGTGACTGGCAGGCGAAATGCACCAAAAATGACAAAATACTCTTTAGGCGTGCATGGAATGAAAGACTGAGAAAACACAGCCTTTTTATTAGATGCAAAGAAGAGAATTGGCACCCCACCAAAAGCAGAATTCTGCTGTTTTTAAAGAAACTTTAGAATTCATCATAAATGGAGCGGATGCTTTGGAAAATGGAACAGAAGTAAGGTGCTTGGAGGGCAGGGGAACAAACTCATCTTGGCAGGGCATTGATCAAAGCTCACTTAAATAATCAGCTCCCACCTGATGACTTTCAAATTAGAATGCCCATTATTGATGATTCTGGCTCTGATGTACTAAAAATAACCCCCTTTTGTTACGGTAGAAACCCATTCTCAGTGATACTTAGATTACTGCAAACTGAGTGCCTGTTTCATTATGCTTTACGTCAAAGGACACAAAATAAAAAGTTCATTTTTATTACGAAAGTAGTTCATGATCATTTAAAAAAGTACCTTTATTTTTATAGCTTTATTTCCCTTTACAACCACAATAATATAACTCCAGTGGGACTCCCCATTTTCTTGCATCGGAATGCTATGGGAAAAAAACCTCACCGCCTTTTAAGGTGACTTATAATCACGGTAAGAATGATTGGTCTTTCTCAAGGGACAAAAGCCAGTCAGTGTGTCCCAAAGCTTCCAGCACGTCAGAGAGGAGGGAACCAAGAGAGGAACCTATGTCTGTACCCTTGTCTTATTTTTGAAAAGCAAACATCTTTTTTGAATCAATTAGAGACAATAGAGTGTGCGATCTTTAAAAAATTATCTAAACTTCCCCCGAGGAGACAGCTTTATATTATGTTCACAACAGAATACAATGGACAACTTTATATTCTACAATTACAGGGATTTGAAGAACCTGGTGAACTTCCATGAAGAGCCGCAAAGATTATGCATCAGTAGCCAAATAACGCCTGTGCCTGTCATTGAATATATATGTTTTCGCTAAAGATGTCAGAGACTGACTGAATCAGTCCTGTGGAGGATAAGACTTGTTATCTGAAGACAGGTAGTTATCTGAAGACAACTAGTTTGACTAGTAGTGAAACTGTTAGTGGTGGAATTTTCGAGTGAATGTATTTTTTTTTTAAAAGTAAGTTAGTAAAGCAAATAGATTGGCGGTGAAGCTCTATGCTTCACCTAGAAGCTGAAAAGGAAAGTTCCCGCCAGTTTTAAAAATAGTTCCTATGTCATAAGCGTAGCACATTGGAAAGGAGACTGGATTTCTGTCCTGGTGGCACTCCCTGTGACTTGGCAGGACATTCCAACTTTGACTTCCTGTTGCCCCGGGCTAGAGGCCCATGAAGCACCCTCTCAGGCTCTCTGACTCTCTTTTGAATCCTCTTTTTGAAATTTATGATAAAGAATCTAAATAAAAAGATATAAATGAACCAAACAACATGTGGATATATACTTTTTTTTTTTTAAGGGAGACTTGAGTAAGGACATTTGGAAGTGTGGATAGCAAATCCATCACAATTTCTTTGGCATGAAGTTTAATGGCTTCAACATATTTCTAAGTAGGTGCCTTGTAGACACTAAGGATGTCCACTCATAAGAAAAATAATGTAGTAAATATGATTAAAAAACTGTATTAATTTCCTAGGGCTGCTGTAACAAAGTACCACAAAATGGTTGACTTAAAACACAGATATATATATGACGCGTACCTTCTCACAGTTCTGGAGACCAGCAGCCCCAAATCATGGTGTCCATAGAAACGTGCTCCCTCTGAAACCTGTCGTGAAAAATCCTTCTTTGCCACCTCCCTGCCAGCTGTGCTGGGGTTCTTGTGCCCATTCTTTGCCATGTCACGTGGCAAGTGGGTTCTCCTTCTTCTGAAGATAGTTAGAAGATGAAGCAATTAGTACAGTTTCTAGGACATACTGTTTGTCTGGCTCAACCTAATGTTCTGCATGCAAAATGTATCAAAAGCCAGCAAGTATTTAATTTGAGAATTTTAGATTTCCATAAATGTTATTTCTGCTGTTAAAACTACCACTGTGTAAATTCTGTTTTAAATTTTAGTACCTTACATAGGCAAACCTCTAAAGAATGTAATCACTGGTGCTACCTTTATTAAATGGAGATGCCATTTGAGGAGTTCCTAACCAGGATAAATATACTCAATGCCCTTGATAAAATATCACTTTCTAAGTTTCTTTTAATTAATATTAGTTAGGACACAATATTGCTATGGCAAGGGCTGTATGACTGTAAGGACAGGTGCTCTCTTATGAGGACCCAGGCCTGGGGTTAGCGCTCCGGTCTGCCACCTGCTAGCTGGGCGGCCGTAGCCAGTGGGCAGCCGCTCTGAACCCATGGTTTCTAGATTGTTAATTGCAACGGCTAATTCCACTTCGATGGTTTGTTTTGAGAATAAAATAAGGTAATATATCGAAAACACTTAGCACCCTATCTGGTACTTAGTAATTTCTTAGTGATTTGAGATGATTGATAATAATGCTAATATTAAATAATGTCAGATAATTTGAGATTTGGTGTAAACCTCAGCTTCAGGGTGGCAGAATCATCAGTTTTATTTGCATTCGTTGAATTGTTGCAATAATGCAGTAACAGGTTAGGAGAGAGATGTGGAATAAGACAATTTGACTTTAACTGGCTGATGTGCCATGTTTCGGGAAAAAAAAAACCCTTTATTTTAAATTCAGAAGATACATGTAATTATGACAAGTAAGTTTCAGCGAAACTAAAGACATTTAAAGCCTCCAGATTGTCCCTTAAATACTGTCAGAACTCGAAGTCTTCCCAAGATATCTTAATTTTCATTTATCGGTGACTGATTTAACTATTCACCATAGTGTAACATCAGTAAAATGTCAAGGATCCTTCTAATGTTCTCACTTTTCGTACTAAATAATTTTATGAGCAAAAAGATGGCCTCATACAAATCACTGAAAAAAGATGAAGGTCCTAATAGATGCACAGATAAAGATAATGAATAGATGGCTCACAAAGGAAAGGTAAAACTAGAAAATAACCGTGAGAAGAAAAATGTCCTCTGTAATAAGGGAAGTAAAAATTAATACAGCCTAGTATCTGTTTTATTTCTTGCCTAGGAAAACTTGTCGCTGAGAGAATCAGGGTCTGGTGCCACTGATTACTCACCAACATTACTGACGACAGTAAAATTGTTGCAACCTTTTTAAAGGCAGTTTGAGAATATGTATCCAGAGTCATATAAATATTTATACCTGTCCTATAAATATTTAATTTGGAAATTAAATCTGAGAAAAACATTCAAAGATAGAAAGAGGTATATGCAGAAAAATATTCATCACAACGTGATTTAAAATTAGGAAGATAGAAGCAACATTAATGTCTACCACCATGGAAGAAACAGTTAAATTAATCTTTCAGTTATATCCTGTGCGGTCAATACACATGTGTACATATAGGTGTGTGTGTGTGTGTGTGTGTGTATAAAATTTTAAAATGCTTATAATAGCGTTAATTGAGAAAAGTTACAGAAATTATTGGTACACCATAATTAAACTTTATGAAAACATGCATGCAAAGAATACTTGAAGGAAAACCCAAATAATAGTAGTAACTACCTAAGAGAGATGGTATCATGAATGTTTTTCCCTGTCTACATTCTCCAAGCTTTCTTTGCTGTAGTTATATTTTATAAAAAAATGTTTTACAAAATTTAAAAAAGGAAATTCTCACCTCGTTGGGATTTACTCTTGGGCAAATATATTCTTGCCGTGTGGACACGTTTATCTTGGCCTCCAGGGTGAACGCTGAATGCTTAAATAGGTATTAATTAGCCCTAGATTCAGCAGTAAGGGAGGAGGAAGATGTCAGAGGTTAATACAAATTTTGATTGTGATAATTTATACAATGAAAATTCATGTCCATGCTATTCCGGCAAGTTTTCCTTTAAAAAAAGGTTGAAAAAAATTATAAAGGCTAGGAATGGCAGTCATTTTTAATAATGAAAAACTGATAACAGTAAAGGATTTCTTGTATACACCAAGTATTTCTATCTTCTGTGGCCAACAACATTAAGTACAGTTAATTTATCTTGGTCTATAACTTATCATAGTATTTTTCTGTCAAACTATATGAAAACTAGGATTGCCTTTAATCTTTCAACCGTGTTTCCCTGAATAAATAGAGAGGAACCGTAAACATGCCGCATTGTTTGGTGAATAACTGACTCGTATTGTCATGGAAACTTTCTTACAGCTCACCGAACCTCTGTTAGGCCAAACCGAAAGATGGCATTTTCAGAGACTATTATGGACTGGATATTTGCATTCTCCCAAAATTCACAGGTTGAAACTCAACTCCCAGTGTGTCTGTTATGGAGATGGGGCCTCTGTGGAAGTAATTAAGGTTAAGCGAGGTCGTCAGGGTGGGTCCCTGCTCTCATAGGATTGGCACCCTTATACGGGGAGCCGGGAGAGTGCCGGCTCCCTCTGCCTGGGCTCCCACACCTAGCAGTGGCCGTGGGAGCCCTCACAGTGAAGGCAGCTTTCTGCAACTCGGAAGGAAACCTCTCCCCAGACACTAACTGGCACCTTCATCTTGGACTTGCAGCCTCTAAAACTGTGGGAAAACACATTCCTGTTGTTTAAGTGGCCTGGTCTGCGGTAGCCCTGAGCAGACTAAGATAGTGACCTTTGAAGGAATTAGGCCCATGATTTCTCCCTCCTTTACACATGCCTTCCCTTCAGCATCCATGAAACTGCTTTCAAATGTTTTCCTTCTGTTTCCTTCCTCTCACCACATGGAGTCATCTATCAACCTGTAAACTATCTAGGTAATATGTATTGAACTTCTGTATGTAGTAGGCACTGTTCTAAGTGCCCTATAGGTATTAACTCACTAAATTAATTGTAGTAGCTCTTTGAGGTAGGCAGGGCTATTATCCCCATTTTATGAATGAGTAAACTGAGGCACAGGGAGGCTAAGTGACCTGTGTAGGTCTGAGTAAATGGCAGACCTGGGCTTGGAACCCAACAGCCTGGTTTCATGGCATAGATGCTTTACCACTGCACCCTGCTGTTTCTTCCAGCGGCCCTCTGTGTAGACGATGGCTGAAAACCCAAGAGCGGATCAGCGAGGGTGGTCACGGCTGTGAGGAATCCAGCGAGTGAGAGGACACAGCCCCCTGGTTAGGTGGCGCGATAAGAGGAAATGTTTCAGAAGACCTAGGAGACCCTTAGGATTGAAAACGACTTGTTAAAACCAGATTTCAAAATGGCAGTGCCCCGTTTCAGGCAATATACTCAGGCCGGACCCGGCTGCCCTGGGGCAGTGCTGTCATGCCTATAGTCGAAGGAGACAGCAGGCTTCGTATTGAGAACGTGGCTAATCAGCTCCACTAGGTGGGAGACTTTGGGTTTCTTCCCCAACTTCAGGCCCTGAGCTTTGTTTCCTTGCCCGTAAGGCCACGAATAGTACTGTCCCGTTCATAACTCATCCAGTCCTCACATGAGAAAAAGGTGTTAAGGCTGATGGCACAGTGCACAGTGCAAATGCAGGCTGAGCATAGCACTGACGTTCTCTTAGGGACTGACGGTGACTGACAAGGATCCACATGGCAGTGAGCAGAGGCAGTGTGACCTTTTGGAAGGTCAATTTTTCTTGAGAAAATTATTTGAGGTCACTGCAACCCATGGCGAGGAGCTACTGTTTATTATCTGGCTAACCTTGAGCAATTGCTGAAACTCTCTGAATCTAGGGTTATTGATCTGTTAAGCAATGATAATGACATCTACCTTGTAAGGGTTTGATGAGGATTTAAATTGGATAATAATGTCTTTAATCGCCAACCTCCTCTCTTATTTCTTAAGTATTTGATAACATTTACAAAATGTTATCGTCGGAAAAGTCTTCGGCCATGAGTTTTCCAGTATTCATTTTTATTGCCATCTTACTTGGAACTTAGTTTCTTTTCCTACCACTCAGGGGGGTAATGAAATTATAGAGATTTTCATTACCCAGGGTTTAGAAATTAGAGGAGTGTATCAAAGAAATTTTCTCCTGAGAAATAAGAGAGGTGACAAAGAATTTTACAAAATAAAATGTAAGCTGGCAGGAAGAGATACGTCTGTTGGTTTAAAAAGAGGTAAAACTGAGTAGGAATAGGGCATCAGTGCTGACATTCCAGAAAGCAGTGACGTATTTGAGCAGGGACCTGTGAGATAATTTGTCATTTTGGACTTTTAAAGGAGGAGTTAAGAAAGATGGCTGATGTTGGAAACTGGTGTTCTCAAGAGAAGCTATTCTGTTTGTTCAGTGGAGGTAATTTTCTCTAGACAAGAACTGTGAAGGGTCATTTTGCGTTAACATTTATTTCAGGAAGAAAATATGTTATATTAATTACCTCTTGAATTTTTTGATGTCTTACATTATGAATTACTTGCGTTCAAAGGCACTAAAAAAAAAATCACTTAATATAAGCCCTTTCCACTAACTAGCCATTTTTATAAACCACACCAGAAAGATGGATTCGCTCAATGAAACAGACATCTTTGAAGACTTCCTAGAAGCTAGGCACTAGCTCAGTGGCATATGACCTAGAGAAGGAAGTACAACACAGCCCCTTCTGCAAAAGAGCAATGAAAAGGTACAAAAATACTCCCAAGTTATCATGGTACCAGCATTGTAGATGACGTAAATTACTGTCACATACAAAGTGCTTTGGGAACACCGAGGAAGAAATGAATATTCTTAGGAAGAGCAGAGAAAGCTCCATGACTTATGTGACTCTGGAGCGGAAATGGTAAGGCTATGTTAGGTGAAGAAAACCATATGTGTAAAGGTGTGAGTGCTGTGGGCCATTCAGGATGAGGAGTCCGGTGTGGTCGTCTGTCTACCTGTGACAAGTGGTGAGAGGTGAGGCTGTAGAGGAAGTTGGGGAGAGGACTTCAAAATGAGTAGATGGTTTCCGCTTGGGAGATGGAATGGATCTAAGTGCCAAAGAAGGAGTCTGTTTGAGGGGAGAAAAGCTGATGTGGCTTTGAGCATTTTAAAGTGGAGTATCCTGTGCTATATTGGGGAGAGAGGGGTAGAGTAGGGCAAGAGCCAAATGAAGACAATTTAAACTCTTGGAAGAAGGGAACCAAGGCGGGGAGGAAATCCTGTGAATCACATGGAGAAAGAAGGAAGGCTTAGAGAGGAAGGCTTTATAAGCTTAGAGAGGCAGGGAGACACCCAGGAATGTTGACTATATAAAGTTGAATATTAATGAATCTTAGAGAGATTGAAGAGGGAGCATACAACATTACCATGAGCTAGGGAGACATAAAGTCAGGTGAGACCAGTAATTAGGGGTCACTTGTGACATTCCTGAGAAGGATTACAGAGACTATGAGAGCAAAAGCCAGGTTGCTTTGGGCCGATGAATGAGTGGGAGGTGAGGATGTCTAGGCAGAAGACAGCACTTTGTTAAGCCTTTTGGGAGGGAGGGGACGAGAAAGAAGGGAAAGAGAGTTGTGAGGGGAGGGCTTGCGTGGGTGTAGACCCAGGAGACCTGAGTGTATTCAAGCCTGATCAGAGAGCTAAAGCCAGGGGGAGGGAGGATGCAGCTGAGAATACAGAGAGGGGAAAATTTATGGAGGAATTTTCCAGAGGAGGGGACAGAGGCTGGGATAAGGAGTATGAATGGGAGGAGTAGTTATTGAAGGAGGAGGGCACTTTTTCCCCTAAAACTGCTGGGGCACTTTTTCCTCTAAGGCCGCCCGGACGGAAAGACGCAGGGATCAATGAAGGTGAAAAGGAGGAGAGTGGATTGCATGAATGCCGTAGTTCTTAAAGTGTCTTACCAAAGGGAGCGTTTGTCAGAATTTATTTGATTTTATTCTCTTGTTTTGCAATTAGTCTTTTTTTGTTTGCATTTTAAAGGAAGTGGAGACACATGTTAATAAACCATTGCAGGTTTGCAGAAATCAGTTTTTGTCCATAGCTTCCAGCATGTACTGATTTAGAATTGGTTTTCTTAAGGGGACAATTCCTGGCCACATCTTTCCAATGTGTT
>PVJD01007145.1:0-24500 GCA_004026545.1 Mormoops blainvillei | reverse complement strand
CCAGGCGGAGGGAGGATAAAGCTGAGAATACAGAGAGGGGAAAATTTATGGAGGAATTTTCCAGAGGAGGGGACAGAGGCTGGGATAAAGAGTATGAATGGGAGGAGTAGTTATTGAAGGAGGAGGGCACTTTTTCCCCTAAAACTGCCGGGGCACTTTTTCCTCTAAGACCGCCCGGAAGGAAAGACGCAGGGATCAATGAAGGTGAAAAGGAGGAGAGTGGATTGCACGAATGCCTTAGTTCTTAAACTGTCCTACCAAAGGGAGCGTTTGTCAGAATTTATTTGATTTTATTCTCTTGTTTTGCAATTAGTCTTTTTTTGTTTGCATTTTAAAGGAAATGGAGACACATGTTAATAAACCATTGCAGGTTTGCAGAAATCAGTTTTTGTCCATAGCTTCCAGCATGTGCTGATTTAGAATTGGTTTTCTTAAGGGGACAATTCCTGGCCACATCTTTCCAATGTGTTTCTCGTATTATCAATCTGTGATCAGTATTGGGGAATTATTTAAGGGACTGACTGGAGTTTATGTTTATTGGTTATACTGTAATTTGTAATAACAGTAATTTCAGGAGTCATTAAATACATTCACTGTACAAAATAAAAAAAGAAAATAATACATGGTCAAGGAGCCAAAAGCCACAGATATTAGAATCTGAAGTTCATTTTATTAGGTTGAACCATTCGATCATTTTTTGGTCTGCAAAAGCAGTTTCATACAGTTCAACATGGTCATGTCAAACTCATGAGAATATTTGACCAGATATATCCTTTTAGGTGACACTAATGCAGGGCAGTGCCCATAGAGGTTAGGAGCCAAGACTGTGGCACTTGAAAGCATTAGGAACCATTCCCACTTTCCTGTCTTATTAGCTTCATGACCTTGGGCGTATTACTTTATATCTTGGGGCTCAATTCTTTCCTTTAAAAATGCAGTAATAGTACCTAATCCATAATATTTGTATGAGAAGTAAATGAAATAATTCATGCAACTCTTAGCAACATGGTTGGCACATAGTAAACAGCAATAATGACAACTTCTAAATAGCTTGATGAGGTTTTAGGAGAAGCATCTCGTTTGCAGCAGAGGATGTTTTGTGTAATGAAAACGCTGAATATGGTAGAAATTAATATACGCCAACTCTGGTGATGTCTGTAAGCTTTTTAAAGGTCTTTCAAATAGGTTAAATTAATGTGGCTGCCCTGGGCACCTAGAAATGATTATGCTGGGCTAATCAGTATACAGATGACAACGTAGCTTATAGCATTAGTTATGTTCTGGAAGCTCTCAGAATCATGTGAGTAGATGACACAGAACTCTGTGGGTTATTCAGGGGTCAGTTTTCTTCATGGCGTGACTGGGAGGGCTCCTTCCTTTAGGAGAAGAGGTCCAAGTTGTCCTGTTTTTCTACCCCTGACCGGGATGCTTCCTATTATGGTGTCTAGAAAGGCGGTGACCAATTTCAGGAAGCGCTAATTCTTCTACCAGGTTTCTTTCCCCTGTGACCACGAGTTCATTTAACTTTCATTTGCTCCAGTTTAGCGATTAGAAAGTGAGAATCATAACAGGCTTCCTTATAGCTTGGGGCTATTCTGAGGACAACTAAGGGGGAAAAAAGTGGTATTTAAGCATGTGTTTAGTCAACACACTTTTACTTTTTTTACTTATTTTTTTCCTGTTTTTATTCTTGCTTATTCTATTGGAATTGTCCCAATTTTCCCCCTCTGCCCTCCTCCATCCCTTTTATGTAGTCTCTGTATCTGGTTTCTGCTCTCGGGGGTGGGGGGCGGGGCGTGATAATCTACAGTACCATAGACAGGTACCCAGACAGTTGCACTGTTGGGTGGTAAATGCCACGAAAGGCATTCAGACATGCAGTAGAACACAGAGGCCTGGACTATCACTTGGGGCTTTTTAGAAAGGAAGGTGGTACTAGAGGCTGGTACAGGTGCAGAATTTCAAGAAGAAATCTCTTTTTCCTAAAGTCGAAGCTCTGATACTGAATCCTAGTTTGAAGGTCTACACTTTTCTTAAGTCCTTAACTCCCTGAGTTTAATTTTGTGAATATACATTTGCCAAATAGCATTTCTAGTCATTGGAACAAGGGTCATCCTTCATTTTAAAATAGTTGTTGAGTGCCCGTTACAAGCTGAGCATTATACTAGGTGCCGTTTGAAATATCAAAAGAAATAATAAATTACCTTTGCCCTCAAGGTGTTATGGCCTAGTTGGTGATCCTAATGCATTAAGGAAGGACTAGATAAGTACACTAATAGGGATATGGATAATATCTTATGGAGGCCCAGATCATGAAATGGCCATAACATATGGAAGGTTTCATAGAAGCGGTGTGAGGGTTTTATCTGGATTTTGCAGGCAATGGGACGTGAAAGCGATGTGAGCTTCAACAAAGTCAGGAAAGCGTGAGATTGCATCGATTCTCTGACTAGTTGGGAAGGCTAGACGGTAGTGTTTGTGAAGCGATGCAGTGGGGGAGTAGGTTGGAAGAGGAGATAGAGCTAAAATGTAAGGGTTTCCCCTTCGTAGTGTGTGCTAAGATCCCTCCTGTGAGTTCTTTTTTCCTCTTTGGAGTAAAGGAAAAAGAAAAACAGCAAACTCAACGGTCAGGTCCTTAGCTGATAGGACAGCGCTCATGGTAGTGTGACCCGAGAGGCTGGGAGGGGAGATGGGTTTGGAGGCTGATGCCGAAATCCCCTGGACAGGTGACGAAAGACCTTTAGTTCAAGAGTGAAGAAGAGAGTATATACTGAAGTCTTCCCTTCCCACACAAAACTCACAGAAATTTATAAAAGGGAAGATTATAAAGCCAACAAACATACAGGGTCTGGCACAAATAATGCCCCTTTTTATCACAAAATCTTTTACTACAAAATCGTAAGCATGTAATTCTGCAGCGTTACAATATCCCACTCAAGCACACCATAGGACATTTTAGGTGAAATGTTCAAATTAAACTATAAATGATTACACCCACAGTATTGCCCTGCCAACCACACTCAAGCAGGCCTCACTTCTGCTGGTCCCCGTGTATCTCTGCTAAAAGAAGTATGCGGGTGGGATTAAGCAGAAACACATGAGAGCACAGAGGAACATTTTCTCATGTAAAAGAAGTCAGCTGGGAATTACAAAGACCTCAAGAAGGTCACCATCGTGAAGGAGATCACATTAAGAGACACACAAGGATTAAGAGATAATAGGATAGTCTGAAAAAGACTTTAATATGAAAATATTTAATATCTTCAGGTTGATAAGTGTCTTTCCATTTATAAAACAAAACACTACTTCAAAAACATATCTGCACCCCTATGTTTATTGCAGCATTATTTATAGTAGCCAAGATATGGAGGCGACCTGAGTGTCCCTTTATAGATAGCTGGATGCAGGTGTGGTACGTATAAACGATGGAATATTACTCGACCATAAAAAGAATGAAATCTCGCCATTTTTGACAACATGGATGGATACAGAAGATACTATATCGAGAGACATATGTTAGAGAAAGGCAAATACCATATGATTTCACTTATATGTGGAATGTTAAAAACAAAATAAATAAACCAAAAAAATCCCACAGCAAACTCATAGATACAGAGAACAAATCGATGATGGCCAAGCGGGAGGGGGATTGGGGCGATGGGTGAAAGAGGCAAAGGTGTGCAGGAGTACAAACTGCCAGTTATACAAATAGTCACACGGATGCAGATTACAGCATAGGGAGTATAGTCGATATTATTGTCATAACTGTATGTGGTGTCAGGGGTACTGGGCTTATCAGGGTGATCACTTCCTAAAGTGTGTAAATATCTAATTACTATGTCGTACACCTCAAACTAATATAATATTGTATACCAACAATAATTGAAAAATGAATTAAAAAACTTAAAAAAAAAACACAAGCAAGTATTTACAAAATAAGAATAAGCATTTATGGAAAAGTCATTTGGAGATCTTGGAACTAAATGTTAAAGTTATTACGGTGAAAACATGGCTGATAGGCCGCATAGCCTGGAAACAACGTAATAGCAAATCGCAAACTTCTAATGAGGCTGGAAGCGTCACGGTCACCAATTCTTATGAAAGGAGGACAGTTACTGATTTTGTAGAGTTGTTTTTTTGTGTTTGGAGTAATGTGCTGCCTTCATGGGGCAGTGGGCATATAAGTGCACTATTCTTTTTCTGCGCCATTTCAACAAATGTTTGTAAGTCTTTCTGAGATAGGTTTTTTGTTTGTTTTTTTTTAAAAAAGCCAAGTCAGCATATAGTATTTTTCTTGGTGCCATCCCAGGTGGTATGTTGAGCTATAGTGTTCTTTTCAGAAAATCTCTTTGAAATTATAAGATTAATTTATGATGATACTTATAATGATGTTTAATGTATCCATAACTTGATAAAAAACTTTTTTCCTTCTGGCTTGGGAATATCTCACTATTAAACTACTACCGCATGACGTGATATACTTAGATCTTTTTATTGTGGTAAATTCTTCTCAGCGGAAGTTCTGAATCTGCCATTGTTGACAGGTCTTTATTCAAAAGTGTAGCTACTGGCAGAGTATTTTTTCATTTTTTATTTTTTGTAGAAGAGTTTAGCTATATTACCCATGAGTTCTTAAACATGTGTAAAGCTGGGAAACCATTTTATGGTCTTGCTGGCATTCTAAGACGCGGGGTTTGCCTTCTGGGGAACACAGGTCCCAGTCTTAGGTGGTGCCCCAGGAGCGATCCCTGGTGTTTGGCTTTAGCTGCAGTGAGACCTCCCCCGCCGCCCCCACCCCGCCCCATTTCGGGAAGAGTCACTGCAAATGGGATTAGGTTTTCTGCTCAAACTCATCCTGTGCATCCAGAAAACACGAACAAGAATTAGCCTTCCCATCTGCTGCTTTGTCACAAACACACCGACTGTGTTTTATATGTACTGGAAGCGTATTCTTCAACCAGGGGCACGCACACTGTCTGGGGTTACTCATGCATGGATAGTTTGCAGAATTTGCAGTCACATGCTGCTTTCGAAATTCTGGACTTCCACATTTATGCTCTCCTAAAATTGCCTGAGAAAGTGCCCGCTTTCGTATATTTCTTTCCCTCGCTTTACAAAATAAAGGCCTACTGTTCATCCATGTGAAATATTAATAGAGTGCATTTGCCCCAGGATTAGAGACCACCTGTGCACCAAAGGAGGGGATGATGAGAAATAGTTTTGGAGGAAGGCTTCTTTGGTGATTAATCAAGGAAAATTAAACCTGGTGGGTTCCTTGCCTTTCTGTAGCTTACATATATTTCTGGTAAGGATGAAGCTGGGCCTTGCTGAGTAGGTTAGTGGTACTGATTCTTTTAAAAATAACATCCAGGGTTTCCAGGACTAATAAAGTTTTAAAGATACAATGGATAAAACTACAAATACATACTTCATAGGGTTGCTTTTAGATTCAGCATAGTTTTCAATATGATAGTTAAAACCTATTTTATCAAAGCATGGCATAAATCATTGATTTCAGTTAAAGCCATTCCTCATCTTATTTCATCTTATAAAATATTTAATATTTACTACCTTTTATTAACAAAACGTTAATTTTCAAACTTACAATGAAAAATGTTGGACAACAATTTAAAAATATGTAAAGGGAGTGCATAATTTTTTCAGAGTTACTTTAAGGGGAGTTTTGAATGACAGAGTATTTTGAATAACACTGAGAAAAGGTCCCCTTGAAACATAATCTGGAATTGTCCAGAGACCTTGGGTGGCCCCTTGTTCATACAAATGTACCGCTTTTGGTGCAGTAAACAGGCTGCTGTAAACGCCCGTAGTTTACCCTACATCCTTTCTGGGGCGTCTTGTCCAGCAGGACCCCGGAAGCTCGTGACTAGCTTAGGGAAGGCGGTATCAGAGGGCAAGCTTCCAGCAGATAATCGGTTCATTCTAGAACTTCCCCTTTGCAATGGCAAACGCAAGAAAGCGCGAGTGACTAGTTAAGACTGCAGGTTGCGCTGTCGTACCCAAAGATACCAACGTCTTAGTGGCTTACACCTGCTAAGGTGTTATCTCTTGCTCAGGCACTGTGTGCGCACGTAGGTAAGCTGCGATTGGGCTCCTGTTGTCTTGAGAACTTGGATAGGTCAGCCTCGACCTGGGAAAGAGGAATCTCGGCAAACTCTAGGTGAGGTCCCAGAGCTGCTGCTTGGAAGTGGCCTATCCCTTCCGCTCACTTTTCATTGCTTGGAGCAAGGTCATTGGCCAAATGTGGTGTCAGTAGGGGTGAGGGATATCATCCGCTCTTCAGTAGGGGCAGTGGATATTGTCCAACCTAAATTTACACTGGACAAAGTTAAACAGGAGAGGAAGGTTTTATTCAAGGCTGTCACAATAGGAGAAGGAGACCTGACCCCAGTCTGCACTCAGCTCCCAGTAAAGGGTGGGAGGGCTTTAAGAGCTGGGATCTGGGTGTGGGGATCATTGACCATCTGTGTTTGCTAATTGGCTTTCCCAAAAGGAAAAGTAAGCTTTCATATCTTTATGACAGCAGGTAGTTTTGCAGTTTGGAGCAAGGGGTCTAACCTACCTTGGGTTTCTCTCTACCCTTTCACAGAGTCAGGGAGACAGGGGCCCGTCTTCCTTGAGGATCGCTTGTCAAAGCAGTGATTCCCAGGTCTTTGCGAGAACATTCCAGGGTTAAAACACTGGTAAGAGGCTTTTAAAAATGTCTACATCTCAAAGGGGCAGAGAAGGAATGTACAATTACAAGTTTTCTAAAGTAAATGCTTCTAAGAAATGGGAGGTCAGGGGCCTAGAGTCAGGAAGAAGACTCTCTAAAGTTTAGTTAAGTCGAGGGGAATGTTAAGACCATCTTGGTCGATATTTAAGAACAGTAATGCAGTCTACCATAGTGTACAGGGTGTGTGTGTTTGCTTGATTGCAAGCAACAGAAATCAATGCTGGCTGCTTTAATTGGGAAAATGCACAGAACTGATGGGAGGGAAAGAATCAGATTTTTAAAAACATACGCCACAGGTCTTGAGAAAGCAGCCCCCCATGTTTCAGCAGGAACAGTGTGGTCAGAACTTTGCTACTGCCGGGCAGAAGTGTGGTCGCCGCCACGCACTTCTGTGACCGAAGGCTGACTGCTCCTTCGGCATCGCTCGGGTCAGAGTCTGGGCAGGAGTATGAGAGGGGTGAGCTTTCTCACACATATGTGCCCTAACCTTGTAGAGTGGGGGTTGGGGGAGCTCTAACTTTGGCTTTGGATGGCAAGTGGGGTGATGAGTTCCACCGAGACTGAACAGAACAGGAGTTAAGCTCCTAACACACACGCCCAAAGGGAAAGTTGAACAGACAAAGCAAAACAAAGCAAAGGAAAACGAAACACGGGGGCGATGTGTAACCGCTAGCGTCCACTACCTGCAAGGCGGGGTAGTTGTGAAGGAAGCTGTAGCAATTGCTTACCCATTTCTTTCTTGAATCTTCGGTGGGCCCTTCGATGGCCAACACACCGCCAGACTGCTCTGCCTGCCTGATTTCCTCACAGGGAGAAATTTCTCTCTCCGCAGAGCTCCTTGCATGGAGATGTGGTGAGTAGACAAGCGAGGTTCTCAGAACCTCTTGTGTCTATCAAGAAGGAATATAAAAATCTCTATTAATATATTATAGATTTCCAACTTGGTGCCTTTGAAGGGTAGTCATGGGTGTGGTCTTGGAAGGTGCATAACTTTGCAGTTGCAAAACCCCCCGCCCCTTATTTCTGAGCTTCAGGTTTCCCATCAGATAAATGGAGATTTCATGCATACTTTGCAGGGGAGTTTGGAGAAGGTATCAGATAAAGTCTGTAGAGTGCACAGTGCTGGCCCGTAGTAGGCACGAATAAATGGTAGCGATTATTAGGAAAGGGCCATCTTGAACTTCTTTTTCCCCTCTGCTAGAGTTATTTCTCCACAACAATCATGATTTCAGTGTTTGTTCAGGAGGAAGGACGAGGCCTATTTTTGAATCGGCTTCTGGGGGCTGCAACCGTGCCCTGTGCTCTGGCCTTCTTTCCTTGTACCCTGAGGGTTTCTGCAAGACCTCCCTAAATCACACAGGGCCCCAGGAGACCAGATCTTGTGCAGAGCAGATCGGAGCATTTTCTGCCAGGCGGCTGGATCATTTACAGAGTCGCAGTTCTTTGAAAATAGGAAGCTTGTTGAGGAAGGGTTTATTAGACAGTTTTTACTATGTCCTCACACTCACGCTGCATTAATCATACTGGATTGTGCAAGTACCCAAGTGTTTCCTGAATAGGTAATTAATTAAAATGTTATATGCAAGTGTCATGCAGTGCGTGAGGAATTTTATGGAAATTATTAACATTTCTATGAAAAATTCTCTTTGGGCCTACTTATAAATGTATGCTGAAGATGTGGCATTTCTGATATACGCGTATAAATATACTGTGTGTGCGTGTGTGTTAAATGCTCGGTGATGATTAAAATTTTTATTGGTGTGAGCTTAGATTATAAAGCTGGAAGTTAATACTGAAAATTTTTCCAAGTGTCATTAAAACTTAAGACTATTTTTACAGTTTTAAAGAATAACTGTCCTAAAAAAAAAAAATCAAACAAATTAGAAAGTTTTATTGGCAGTAATCCTGTGTTTCTTAAACTCTGGTTGCCTTGGTTACTCTTGGAATATTAAAATCATCTGGGCCTCTAGACAGTGAGTACTAGGTCTGCTATTTATTTTGGGCCCATGATGATGCTAATTAACCCCCCTCTAGGGGGTGTGAGGAGGAAATGTGTGCATTGTCTAGAAGGAAAGATGACTATAGCAGTCAGCAGTTCTGAGGATCCCTGAGTCCCCCAAAAGAAAGCAGCATCATTAACATGGAGAATAACTGTCTTCCAGGCATACACGAGTCCTTTTCTGAATGTTTCTGGTGCACAAAGGCACACCAGTTGCTTAAAGTTACTCTTACCGAGTAGAGAGCAGGGAGCACCTTTTGATCCCAATCCACCTCGGTTACATTTTTCTTTAATTATGGTTTCACCTCCAGCCCTTTCTCAGGGACAAGCAGTGCTGAAAGTGGCAACTCTGCTTCTGAAGAGGCAGCGGTTCTCACGTGTTCGTTTATGGCCTGCTGTTGTACCTGGCCCTGTGATGGGCTGAAACCTTATCCTCCAATCAGAATTTCAAAGCCGAAATGAAACAGAAGAGTTTGCTGAGCTCAGCCCACATTTTTCAGATCAGGTGACAGATGATCAGAGATGTGGGATTTCCATTCTGAGTTTCTGATTTCCAGGGCAGTGTTTTTTTGTCATTCTGGTTTATAATGAGGACAGTCTCAGCTTTTCCGGTAAATCAAAATCTCTTATTTAAGTAACACTGCTGTGGGAAAATTGTTTGGTACTGCGGGAATTTTAGAAGTTGTGGAACCAAGCCCTGGCTGGTGTGGCTCAGTGGATTGAGCGCTGGCCTGCGAACCACAGGGTCACTGGTTCGATTCCCAGTCAGGGCACTTACCTGGGTTGCGGGCCAGGTCCCCAGTAGGGGGTGAGCAAGAGGCAACCACACATTGATGTTTCTCTCCCTCTCTTCTCCCTCCTTTCCTCTCTGTCTAAAAATAAATAAATGAAATCTTGAAAACAAAACCAAAGTATTATATTAAAAAAAAAAAAAGTTGTGGAATCACAAAGTGAAAAGGAACCCTGAGCAAGTGTGTCGCCCATGCCAGCTCCAGGCTCCACTGGGAGTATTTTTAATACGTCACATGATCATTGCTGATCTAACAAGCTTTCAAACTGTGGAGGAACAAAGCGTGAGGAGGGCAGGACTCAGAAGCTGGGTTATGCGTCTAAATAAGCCCTTTTTCCTTCCTTAGCATATTTTTGTTAACCTACCTAATTTGACTTATGGACTATAGAATTGTTAAAGGGTGCAAGAGTGGCTATGAGGAAGCATTAGAAGTTGCTTATGATAAAAATAAAACCACTGGACTTGTACCTTTCCTCTTTTATTGTTTCAGGACCATCAGATAATCCATACTGATAACTTAAGGGTTTAACTGATTGGCAGAAAATTAACAGTATCAAGAATAAATAACACGAGAAATGACACTGCGTACTGTGTTCCACCGGTCACTCACTTAGATCCAGTCTCCACCACCAGGTGAAGAAGGTGCTGTTGTCACTGTCTTACAGATGAGGACACTGGGAATCAGGAAGTTTCAGCGTCCTTCTGAAGGTGACACAGTTAATAAATGGTGATGTTAAGATTTGCACTTGGCCTGCTGCCTCCCTGGGAAGAGAAAACTTTAAATGGAGAAGAGCAACTTGATATCCATGCAGTTCAGCCTGTTATCATTTTTTCCTATTGCCTAAAAATAAGTCATTTCATGGGTCTCCGATGGTGAGCCTGTTCCTGCCACAGACAAGATGAAGTCAAGGAATCGTCTTAAGTCTGCAGATCCCCTGAAGTTTAAAAATGGTGGGGGAGAGGGTCTTTTTAAAAGCGAATGACTGGAGAAAAGCTGATGAGTAAGAAAAAATTGAAGACGTAGATTGACCAATGCCGCACTGGCACTGGCCGGGGGAACGCAGTGCTTTGGGGGAGGGAAGTGGGGATGAAAAGATCGTGAACCCATTCGACTGCATAACTGATAGGCGTGGGAAGTGGTAGAAATGCTTTTGTTTTCCAGAAGCTTGAAACCCCCCCACCCCAAAACTCAAAATGGCTAATCGGGCAATTGATAGCAAGTAGGACAAAAACTTGGTGGGAGGAAGGGCATTGACTCTCACACACATGTACATGCACACACGCACAGGGGCCAGTGAAATTAGTTTGTTTTTTTTAAAGATTGGGAAAGATTTAGTGTCAAGCCAGACTGTAAGAAGAAGGACTTTAAATATGTCTACATGTAGTTTAGATGAGTGTCTTTTAATGCTTTTAATGAAGAAATGTAGAACTTCGATTCTTGGTTAAGGCCACTGAGTCACACATGTGGTTTAGGATCATGACAGGACGTGCTCAGATGTTGAATTCAAAAGCCAATATTCTTTTATTAATGGGAAGCCTTCCAGAAGGTGATTGAGGGCAAAAGTACCAATGAGCATGAAATCTCGAATTGCCACAAATTTATTCCCGGCCTCCTCTTTCCCCTTCCATCACTGGTCCTAGTTCATCTCCTATCTCTTGCTTCTGTCCTGCATGAGTGGTTTTGCAGTTTAGAGTTAGCACAGTGTGTTCAGAAGGTCTTCGCTTTCTTCCTCTGCTCATAGGGAAGCATGGCCTGGGATCCAGGGGTTCTTCTTATGGGGTAGAATACCCTCCAGGAGTTCCATCGGCCCACTCTTGGATTCAGCATCCAAGAAGCTTGCTCAGGTCTCGGGTTATTTGAACATCTTTTTGTTGGCAATAGTCTTCTCAGCGGGCCACCAGCCAGTCTCTACCGTATGTTAGAACTTCTTGGCAATTTATGAATTTTGTTTTCTGTTCCCCATGTGATAATATGGTTTGTCTGTAACTCACACTGCAGAGGCACCCAGACTTTATTCATTCACGGGGCCCTTCGTTTCTTGGTAATTTTTTTCATGTTGCCCGTAGGCAGAAAAACCAACCAACCAAATATACTTAATGGTTCTGTTTATTAAGAGAACCTAGGGGATATTTATGTCCTAATAGTGCTAAGCATTTTATATACATTATCTCATTTTAATCATTCAACAGCACTCATCATTCAGCCGTTCCTTCAAGAAACTTTTACTGACAGCTGACATGCACTAAGCATTGCTTTAAGGGCTGCAGATATAGGTGTGAACAAAGCAGATGGAGCCCTGTCCGCAAGAAATTTGTAGTTTGGTATTGGAGGCAGGGAATAAACAAAGAGAACAGTTACAAAGAGTAACAGCAGATGGAGATAAGTGCTATGTGAAGAAAAATAACTCAGATGGGGGGAAAGAGAATGATGGAGATGGGGTTTTAGATAGGATGGTCAAGGATGCTACTCTGTGGAAATGGCAGTTATCATCCCCAGTTTGCAGAGGAAGAAGCAGTTTTAAAGACAGCTAGGATTCAAACCGCTCTCATCCAGTAACTGATGCAATGCAATCAAGAGCCCTAATTAATTCAAGGATACCATTGTTAACACATTTGTCAAAGTGTGTGAGTTAATGTGTCTGAGTGCCTGAAATTTTCTAACATGAACTTCCTCCTAGGAAGAGCTTGAGAACTACAGAAAGATCAGTCTCATTTGCATACTTATCAAGGAGATAAAACCTATTAACATAAGGGAGGAATCATTGAATACTGAAACATTGCCTGGAGTGATAGAGCAAAATGATTTCTCTGAGGACAAAAAAGTCTTGGCTTCTTTGAAAAGGTAAATTCTCAGGTTGGAAAAAAATGGGGTCTAGAGGACAGCAATGTTGTTTTAGTTCAAGCAAAAAGATCATTTTCATTGTGATTGGCAGCTACTGAATAAGAGGAAAATCAATTGGGAACAGCATTCCAAATTAAACAACTTAATTTCACTTTCTGTGAAAGAAAAGTGAACTAATCCACTGAAAGTTTAAGGACAGAAAAAGGACCATTTAATAAAGACAACAGATAAGGAATAGTAATGTATTTTAATTGTTATTATGATGAGCAGGTACTTGGAAAAGAGAGCAGGGGAGTGATGGACAGAAGGACGCTGAGCAAGCTCCAAGGGGAGTGTGGCAGGTATAGGGAAATGGTGTCTGTCGCATTGTGCTCGTGCCATCAGAGTAAATTCGTACCTGTTAACACTACTGTTGGAAGCCTTTCGTCAGACAAGAATAGTCTTCAGTTCCCCCATGCTCTGGGAAACATGCTGCAAACGAAAGCATATAGTTCACATTTATTTATTCATTCTTGTATTTTATTAATTAAAATATGAAATATTCTAAACGCACAGATTGGTATCGAATGAGAAGTATATGGCTTCCCCACTTCAGTACTGCTCCCCAGAGGGAATTGTTTCCAGATTTCTCTGTTTATATATTTATAACATTATATATATTTCCTAATTTATCAACTTTGGACAGTATCTGTTGCATTCCAACCATGAAAGAGGAATTTATCTCACACATTCTTGCCTCTCTCCTCCAAAATGACATATATATATATAATTTCATAATATTTTATAATATATAATTTTTAATTTTGTAATTTTTATTTTGAAATTGAGATATAATTGACATGTAATGTTATATTAGTTTCACATGCACAACATTATGAATTGATGTATGTTTATAGTGCAAAATGATCATCACAGTAACTCTGGCTGTCTCCCCAAATTGTTACACATTTTATTTTCTTGTGATGAGAACTTTTAAGATTTGCTCTCTGAGCAACTTTCAGATACACAGTACAGTATGATTAACTCTGTTTGCCATGAAGTACATTCCATCCCCAGGACTTCCTTCTCTTACGATTTGATGTTTGTACCTTCTGATCACCGTCACCCGTGTATATGACTTTTAGATTTTCAGTTGAAGTTTCTGACTTCAATGTAAAATTAATATCTCTAGCTTCCTTTCTCTCTTTCTACTTTTATATTTTCAGGATTTATATATTTAAATTGTCGAAAACTGAAAGGAAATCACACTTACAATATTATGATCTAGTCAGTATTATGATCTGACCTTCGGAATAGAATGTGATTCTGTGGGGCTGAGCTCTGGCTTCTCAAAGGGGCAGGTCCAAGAATTCCAGTCAAGGAGTATTTCCTCTTAAGAAAAATCTGAATTAGTTTCTCAGAATCAGGTTGAAGTGTCAGTTTGCTTCAAATTTAGAACATGGCTTTAGGGCACAACTTTCTTTTTTTTTTCTCTTAGAGTTTCTAATTGCTTTATATTTGTTGACACAATGAATATGTCTTCTCCACCATGACATTAGATCTTAGAGTGTAAAAATTATGGGTTTTATTAAATGGAATCTATTTTCACCATAAAGACGTTATTTTTGGGCTTGCACGCCTACCGTCTTAGAATTTTTTCATGACACTGCTCGGCTAGCTTACTTCTGTTTGCTCTTTTTCTTCAAGTCTTTCTTGAAGGTAATTTTCTCCTAGAGGGCGTATGGGGGATTTATATCTGCATCCTTCATTACCCTAAATATCTTATTTCAACCTCTTATTAATGTTTAATTTAAAACGTTATTTATATTTAGGTGGGTGGAGATACAGAGGCTTAAACTAATTTTCCGTTGGAACTTAATAGGTAGTAGTGCATTTCTTTTTTCACTTATCCAGGGCTGTTTATGAGCGGTCTCGTACCCATCTCATTCTTTTCCTTTTGTAATAGGCATCCCCCCGCCACCACTTTTGAAGATTTTAAAACATTCCCCTTTCGTTTGGTGTTCGTAATATCACAAGGCTGAGAACGGTTATGGTTCTGTTTGACTCTTGGTGGATTTTCCATCCAAAGTCATTAGGTCTGGGAAGTTTTTGCCAATTAAAAAAAAATTCTCTCTCTCTCTCTTTTTAAAAGATTTTATTTATTTATTTTTAGAGAAAGGGGAAGGGAGGGAGAAAAAGAGGGAGAGAAACATCAATGTGTGGTTACCTCTCACGCACCCCTGACCCAGGCATGTACCCTGACTAGGAATCGAACCAGCGACTCTTTGGTTCACAGGCCAGCACTCAGCCCAGCGAGCCACACCAGCCAGGGCAAATTCTCCTCTTTTTTTCCTTTGTTCTTTTCCCCTGGAAATCTTATTAGTTATCATATTGGAATTCATTATCCAAGCCTGTTAACTTTTCTCTCGTATTTTTAACTTTTTTGGCTGTTTGTTCTGTACTTTGTGAAATTTTTAAAACCTTGATCTTTCAGCCCTTCTATGGAATTTGGCTAGGAAAAAAGCCCGAATAATGTCAGTCTTTTTTCTTTTTTTAAATGTTTTTAAAAACATATATATTTATTGATTCCAGAGAAAGAGAGAGGAAGGGAGAGAGAGAAACATCAATGTGCCCCAATTGGGGACTGAACCTGCAACCTAGGAATGTGTCCTGACCAGGAATCGAACCTGCAACCTTTTGGTGCACGGGAGGATGCTCCAACCAAGTGAGCCACGCAGGCTGGGCCTGGCGTCACTCTTGTTCTCTCATATTTTACATTTTCTACAAACAGTTTATTCTTATTTTATGACTGCAATATACTCTTGGAACTCTCTGATGATACTAATTAAGTTTAAAATAATTATAATTTTCACTTTCTCTGGACTGAGTTTTTAGTTATCTTACTCTCCAGTATTCTGGTGTTTTGTTTTTTATTTTAAAAATTTTGGGTGATATTTATTTCTCCATTTATACTTGAAAATGAAGGGTCTACCTACTTGTAACAAATGCAAAAGTATGAAAATGCGCACAATTAATAATATTGTTTATAGCACTACATATAGCAGTAAAAGATTGGAAATAACTCATGTGCTCATCCATAGGGAACCGTTTGAATAACCCGAACATCTTCAGAAGGAAGAGTGATTTATAAGATATATTGTTAGATTAATAAAAAAAAGGCAAGGTCAAGAAAGTGTGCCTACTATGATACTATTTTCTGAGAAAGGAGAGATATAAAATAAATATATACATGTGCTTATATTTTAAGAAGTGGAAGGATAAACTATACAATTAAAAAAAAACAGCTAGCTTGTGGGAAGAGAGAATAAGGTAATGCTATTTTGTAAATTGGACTCTGAAACCATGTATATATTTACATAATTATAATAGAAAATCAAAATTTAAAAGATTCCCCCTCCCAAATCAGTAGTAGAATGAGATCATTGAATCTGATTGTATATTCGATTGGCACAGGGATGAACTATTCCAAATGCTTTAATACCCGGTGATCTGCAAATCTTTAGAGGGATGTGCCCCAAGGGCAAAAATAATTCAAAAAATCTTAAAACTGTTTTCAGCAATTATTTCGTTGATGGTAGTTTTGATATCAGCAGTATTCCAAGAGTGTTGTTTGTGTAATATCAAGAAAACTAGCAATTATGTTGGTGTTACTGTGGAACTGGGGTTTTTGGCGTGGAGAATGGATGTTAAGAGATGCAAGATGAATGAAGTTAGGTTTAAAGCTGTCATCCCAATTTTGAATAGGAAGTATTGTTATGAAATTGTGAGGTAAATATATGTATGTACATGGATTTATATGTATGAATACATATATGTATGTATTTACTAGCTCTCTCCACTGAGAAGCTGCAGAAAGAGTGACCAGCTAGTAGCAGTTCCTAGCCCCTGGCTAGGTACTTGTCTCTAAGTACCATCTTTCAGTAAAATGAAAGAACTTGAAAAAATGGTTGATTCCTGGGCAGGGGTAAGAAATATAAAAGATAAACCTACGATACAAGGGGGGACCCCCCAAAACCCAGAATTATCTTCTGGCAGGTGGGCCCCTTGCAGTACAGGCTTCTCCCGCTAGGGTGAGTGTTCTAGGAACCCACCTGTATCAGTGTGCCAGTTGGCGTCATTGTGAGAGGCTGCGTTCATCTTCAGTGAGTTTTTTTTGAAGACTCTTCCAACGACTTTGCCCATTTCAGAACGGGCAATTTACTAGTGCACCTACCTTCGCGGTGCTGACTGTTTAGCAGTTTTTGACCACAAACGGTTACCCCCCGCCCCATGCTCCACCCTCCCTATTGATGCGATTTCACCCTGAGTGACTTTTTTTTTGTTTGCGTCCCGGGATGAAAAAGTCCTCAGAGAAAACCGTTTTGCTGATGTGGAAGAGGTAAGACAGAAAAATGGCAGAAGCACTAAAAGGCATCAAAATCGATGAGTTCAGAAACTATTTTGAGCAGCAGAAAAAGTGAACTGATAGGTGCATTGCATCAAATGGAGAGTGCTTTGAAGGTGGCTGAAGTTTAAACATGTAAGAATAAATACACATTTTTTAAATAAATAAATTCTGCTTTCTGAGGGGTGGTCCACCTTGTATCTTGTCTTTTAGAAAACAAAGGAGCTATTAAAATCTGCTGGGGTCATATCAAAAGGATTTAGGAGCTGACTTGTATTGCCTCCCTGCTGGACAAAACTGGGACAATTTCCACATTAAAAAGAAGAGCTGCAGTGAACTTAAGCATATCAAAGATGTTTAAATCATGGATAATCAAACAAGTCTTTTCACCAGTACCTCCTCCCTCAACTTCATGGATCATTTCTGTAAGATACAGAACTCAGTTTTTATGGAAACTAGTAAATAAAGGAAAAGAATTTAGCATTCTCCTTGCATTTCTTATATAAACAGCACCCCAGGATATCAGATATTTAATGATAGGAACTTATACTTTCAGAAGTACTCCAGATTAATAAAGAAGGAATGATAGACCGAGATATCATCTTTATGCAACCCTAATGAACGATTTGATTTAGGCAGCGATTATTTATGGCTGCTAACTTTGCAAAAAGAGAGACAACTGGACATTATATGCTCCTGATGGAAGCGCATGCACTGTGTCTGAAGTGGCCTTGCCAAAAAAAATTTTTTTTGAACCAGTATTAGATCAAGCTTCCAATAAACCTGCCAATGAACAAGAAATGTGGACAAAGGAGGAGTATCTTAAGTGATGTCATGGAGAGGCAGTCAGCAAAATCCAGGCTTTGAGAAACTTTTCAGATCAAATAACTGATTTCTTCAACAAATTTAACCTGTAGGAAAAAAAAACAAACCCAAAAATGGACAGAAGGGAAGGGTATGGGCTACAAGGAACCAAGAAACTTATCAACCAATCATAATGTATGTTCCTTGTTTGGGTACTGATTCTAATAGGCAAATTGTAATTTTAAAAAGATCACTTATAGGACAATCAAGTATATGAACCCTGGGTGGTGATATCATGGAATTGTTGATTCTGGGAGGCTGTACTTACTGAGAGCAGAATCCTTGTCTTGTAGAGATACATACCTAGGTGTTTACTGGTTAAATATTGTAACGTCTGGGGATTTCTAAGCAATGCATGGGTAGGGGAAGCAGGTTGGGGTATATAGAGACCCAGATTTGTCACAAATTCCCTTGGATGGTGGGTGTTGAGTGCATGGGCATGGATTATACTATACTATCTTTGTATGTTTGGAATTTTTCATAATTTAAAGTATAAAAGAATAAGATCTGGAAACAGCCCAAGTGCCCAACAGTAAGTGAGTGGACAAAAATGCTGTGGTACATTTACACAATGGAATACTATTTGGCCATAAAAAAAAAGAAAATCTTACCTTTTGCGACAGCATGGGTGGATCTGGAAATTATTGTGCTAAGTGAAATAAGTCAGTGAGAGAAGGGCAAATAACATACGATCTCCCTTACATGTGGAATCTGATCAACAAAATGATTCAATAAACAAAATAGAAGCAAACACAGATACAAAGACTGACAGCTGCCAGAGGGAAGGGGGTTTGGGGGACTGGGTGAAAAAAGGTGAAGGGATTAATCAAAAAATATATATACATGACACACAGACACAGACAACAGTATGGTGAAAGCCAGAGGGAAAGGGGGGCCGAGGGAGGTGGAAGAGGGCAAATGGGAGATAAATGGGGATGGAAGAGACTTGACTTTGGTTGGCGAGTGCACAGCACAGCGTGCAGATGATGTGTTAGTGAGCTGTACACTTGAAACCTGTATGGTTTTATTCACCACTGTCACCCAATACATTCAGTAAAACCAAAAAATGGCGTCATGCCTGGAGACAAATTCTCTGTGAAATGCTTGAACAAAGGAAATACAACATTCAAATTTGTTGGGAAAAATAAAAATTGAAAAAGGAAAAGAAAGAAAGATCAAACTTTGCTCAAGCATGAAAAAAAAAGCAGAAAGGAATAAAGAAGGAAAAACCAGTTTGGGTTAAAAATAGGTAGCCAGCAGGTTTATCCTTTTACACCTCTTGCCAGGAGGGCTGACTTGAGCTCCATGTAGACAGGTAGGGGTTTCAACAGGCAAACTTCCCCTGAGAGCATATGGGATGTGCACTGCTTGTTCACGTGCCAAAAGAGGGAGGGCATCACTTTGGGGACACCCGCACCTACCCTGGAACTGTAACCTGCCTTGGTAAGTTCTTGGCAGCACAGAGCTGAGGTTTCATTTCGTGGCAAATATCCTGGCTGTAAGCGTCTCTGAGGGTGGGGAGTGTTTTGAAAATAAACCTTTTCAGTAACTTAGCCTGAGTATCATGATATAGCCCGCTGGGGAGTGCGTTCTGCCCGAGATCTCTTAGCCTGGAGTGCATCTCTGTGTGCCCAAGCGTCATTCCCCGAAGATGCCCAGGGAGTGGCCTTGTCCTCGCTCGTGTGCAGGCCAAGAATCCTCTTACAGGTAGGAGTAGGGAAGTGGACGGTTAGCGTTCTCCACTGAGAAAAGACCCTATTGCCACCTCATGAAGGACATGTCTGATGAACTTAAAACTCAAACTGGACCTTTCATTTATGTTTCTAAAAGTTAGTGACCGGGTATGATAGAGAGGAATATTTTAAAAGCTGAATTTGTTGGCTTTGGACCAGATACTAAGAACTGGGAGACTGGCTAACGCAAAGGAAGCACATGAATCCTTCAGCAGATGAAGTTAGTGGATTAATACAATAAATGAATGAATAAATAAATAAACAAACAAACATAAATAAATAAGAAACAGGTTTGAACAGTGAAATTTCCAGATTGGAAAATGACAAACCTAACTAAGAGGTAAAGTGGTGGTTAGTTAGGCTAAGTGGGTAAAATCTCCAGTAGAAAAGCGAGGGCTGAACGTGTGTGCGCCCTGGCAAAGTAACTTCCCAAAAAGAAATCCAGGCTACGTTTGCCGTCGTCCGGGTCCCATTTAAACTTTTGCCCCTCTGAGAAGACCGTACTGTCGAAGGTCACTATTAACTCTGTCACCTGCAAAAACACCACTGCATCAGCCACCGGGTTCTTGATTTTGCCCATTAGTAAATGGGCAAACTGGTGCCATCTTTGTATGTTCCACTGAGGTTCCTGGTAACACTGTCTTTTCAGTCTGTGGGCTCAGGATCTTGAGATCATCATTTATCCTGTCATTCATTCAATGCATTTATCAGGGTCTGCCTCTCCCCAGCACTGTGTCAGGTGCTGGGGACACTGTGGTGAAGGAGAGAACAGAGGTCCCTGCCTTTGTGGAGTGAAGAGACTTGCAGAGACCACCCATGGCCCCTTCTCGAGCCAGTGTACAGGGGACTTAACACTAAGTCAACCTTTCTCAATATCATCATCTTTTACTGGGCGTCACTAGATAGTACTCCGCACAGTCTTAGATTATGTGAAGGGCCTGCCTCTTCCAGTAGGTTGGGAAGAGAATTCATTTATTATGTATTATTTTTTCCCATCTTCCAAACCCTTATTTATGTGTTTTATGTTTCCTGTTTTTAGGATGCAACTATGTGACTTCTTAACTACACACACGTGTGCACACACACGCAAACCAGCCAGCTGACAGAACCCTGTTCCTGTGCTGGTGCAGGGCTCCAAGGCAGGTGCCCGGAGGCCTCGTGCTGCACCGGGGCTCCCTCAGCCCGCAGCGTCATGCCCCCTGCCCAGTTGTCACCTTCCGTCCAAGAGGCGAGTGAAGGTTAGGCCGACCTTGCTTCTCTGATACTCCACCTCAGTTACAACGGTTTCTGTTGCTTTTGAAAATAGAAGTGTAGCTTTTACTCATAAAACTTCAGGGGTTTCTTCTAGAAAGACAGAAATAAATAAGCACTGTATTTAATGTTTGATAGAATAGGACACCGCACTAAAAAAAAAGAATGTTAATAAGTATTGATAAAAAATTTCAACTCTTCTTAATGATATCAAGGGACTCTTGAAGATTAATTGCTGTATAACAAGCATTTGACATGTAAACAATAAGAATGATTGAGTAGGTACCTTGTACCTGGTACTCAGCCAAATCTTTTATAGGTGGTAACTTTTTTAGTCCTCACAATAGTTCCGTGAGGCAGGTGTCTTTTCTATCTCTATTTTACTGCAGAGTAAGACCTTGAAGCTTGAAGACATTAAATAATTTGTTTTTATCCATCAAGTGATGAGTCTGATGTTTGAACTAACCATAACAACTTGTATCAAAGTATCAAATATAACGTTTCCTTCCTTCCTTCCTCCTCTCCTTTTTTTTTGCTTGGTGTTATGAAGAGTTCATTCACTATGATGTTGACTTAAAAATTTCCACTTAAGGTAATAATATTAATATTGTATTATCACCTGACTGTCATTTAGTTGACACTAGTGGCTAATTGGATTTCAGTTGTTAAATTTTACCCTGCACACAGTAGAGAAATATGTTATTCTCTGGTTACATAAGTTACTCATCATAATCGAATTTAGATGTTTTATTTTCTATAAAATCTGAAAAAAGTTTCCTCTTCAAAATTCATGATATAGTACAGAACTTTTTATTTTTTTAACTCAAAACTGCGAGAAGCTTTGGAGGCACCTTTCCTCTGAAGAGGGGAAATTGGTCTTGGAGCGTGTGCCCAGTTACATTTCTTACTGCAAGTGATTTACATTTATAAGTTTTAGCTATTGAGTTGTGCTCCTAAAGTGTCAAATGTAATTACCATAGTGAGCAATGGCTGGGAAAACTTCCACGCAAATATTTCCCTCAGGAAAGAAGGGATATTTTTCCTGCCTTGTTTGAGCTCAGTAGCCAGAAGCTTCTAGGTTATCTATCCGCCGTCCCGCAGCCTCCTCACAGACCTTCGTGAGCAGAGTTGCAGACAACCCGCTTTGCAGAATCTCTCGCTGGCAATCTCTGTCTTGAAACTACACAAGAGGCGCGATGTGATTCCTTCAATTAATGTGAGTTTCTGAGGCTTTGCTGCATTGTCAAACCCTTCACTTGCGCTAAAATGATGTCAAACCCTGCAATTCAGTTTGACTTCTGGGGCGCAGTGATTCCAGCAGTTGCTAAAAAGTATACTGGGCCATAAAGCCAATGTCCTAATGATTTAAGACAAGAATCCTTGATTCCTAGAATAATTCTACTCGCTAATGTGATCAGGGAGCTCAGTTTGAGTTTGACAGAGGTTTCAAAATAGTACTTCATGAGGGAAAACTGCAATTAGATATTCATGGGCAATAGTTTTAAGTTTGTGAAGTGGAATGTTAATGAAGAGGCGTATTGATTTCATTTTAGTTTAATTATACTACATTTGCTGTTGTAGCTGCTGTGGCGTGTAAAGGAGTTGATGTCGTCACTTTGCCTTCTCTTCTTGTCCTGTACCTGTTGTGAAGAGAGGCATAGAATTCTTTGCAGTCTGCGGCAACTGGCATTGTGATAGCACATCAAATGTCATATAGCGGTCGTGAGTAAGCACGCAAAGTCTTTAACAAAATTCCTCCTTCTAGTACTCAGTTGCAAAATAATGACCTAGTCTTACCTTCTTCTCTTTGAAGACTGTCCTCTTGAACCGCAATCCTTTGTGAGATTAGGAATCAAAGAAAATAAAATAGCCAAAAAATCGCCAGCCCGTCATTCAAACCTAAATTATTAGCTTCCTTTCAAAGCCTTCTACAGTTTTTTCTTTATCCAGAATTTGGAGATGAAAGATTTCCGTTTTGTGGAGGAGAGGTGTTGTCAGCAGGCTCCTCCTGGCTGAGTTAGACCGTGACAGAAATTGCCTGAGAACCGATTCTCGATGGCCATGGAGACTAACACAGGACAGGGCCCTGTTTTTTCCTGTTACCAAATGTTGTGGATAATGACGATCATTTTGGTGACCTCCATTTTCTTGGACAGAATTGAAAATGTAAGCTGGGAAATCACAGAGTGCCATGTTAAAGCCCTTGGAGCGAGGAGGGGCTTGTACAGAAGTTGATATTTCTTCATTTTTGCTATTGTCTTGGTACAGCTCCATGTTCGGGGAGAGAGACTCAAATGAAATATATGGATTTCCACAGGGTCTCACCCCAGTGCCAGTGGTCTGGAGAAACTTAGATGCTTCAGGTAGAAAAATCTTTGGGTGATCTTCACTGTGTTCATTTATCTTGGCATAAATGGCCATGGGTACCTGGAGGTGTTTTTCAATTCTCAGTCCCAGTGGTTGTCTGTATCAGCCCCTATCCTCTGCAGTTAACACCCCACGAGAGAGCAGAGCTGGCCCCCGACTGTCCCCCACTTCTTTCAGTTGAGGCCCAGAGACACTGTGCTTCATTCAGACTCTGTCACTCTTTCCACGGCCCCATCATAAAAATATCTTCTTCTAGAGGAAATTGTGACACATGCTACAGCATGAACCCTGAGGACATTATGCTGAGTGAAGTAAGCCAGTGACAAAGGGACAGATACTGTACGATTCCACTTACGTGAGGTACCTGGAGTATGAGTCAAATTCATGGAGACACGAAGTAGAATGGTATTTGCTCGGGTCTGGAAAGAGGTGGGGATGGGAAGCTACGGCGTGGTGAGTGCAGAGTTTCAGTACTGCAAGATGTGAAGGGTTCTGGGGCTGGACGGTGGTGGTAGTTGCACAGTAATGTGAGTGTATTTAATGCCAGTGAACCGCATACTTACACATGCTTAGGATGGGAAAATTTGTTGTGTGTATTTTACCACAATAAAAAATTAATTTTAAAAATCTTCCATCATACCACCTATTATATCTAGATAGTCTCTCCTCAACTAGATCATCTCACTTTTTCTAATTATTACTTACAGAACATTCACACAGGTGCTCAAATGCAAAATTTGTAAGCTCCCATCCCTAAATCTAGGTTATTTTACTCCTGAAATATATCCCTACTCCATCCCTTGCTTTTGGTCCCAGCCACAATGGCTCTGCACTAGTCTGCCATCCTCTCTCCCCTGAACACATGCAAAAACTCCTAACTGGTCTTCCACTAAGTCTTTTCCCAACTTTTCTGGGAGCTCCCTCTGGGCGGAATGTTCTGTTAATTTCATTAGGCTGCCTCCCTGCAAAGGCTGTAGCTCACAGATGGCCACTGTCATCTGTCCTGACAGGTCATTCATTCCTTGCCTTCCACCCTAGCTTTCACACTGTAACACTTTGAAAATAATTTCTTTAAATATTGTAGATATATTACATAGCTCATCCTATCATAAAAACATGAATTTGAAAAAATTGTGTTTGTCACTTGCTTCAAAGGCATTTTAAAATATATGACCTTAATAGCTAATAATAAACCCAGGAGTTGTTCTTTCAGAGGAGCAAGCTAGGACCAGCCAGTTGGCTATCAGTTCAGATGCTGCAGAACGCTTCTTGTCATATGACCTCGCTGAGTTTCCTTACTGCGAAGCTGGGATAATGATACCTGTACCATCCACTATGAAGTAGTTGTAAAGATTATGTTTTTCTAGTTCTTATTCGTAGAGTACTTTAACATTTGCAAAGTGTCTTCCTGACTTACGCCTCAGAGCAACCTGGCGCAGTGGGCGTGATTATCCTCCTTTCAGAGCAAGAGGAGTTTCATTTCCAGAACCAGTGAACGGCGACTCAAAAAAAAACAATGAAAAGCAACCGCCAATAC